>JAOEGS010020051.1:0-18182 GCA_025447755.1 Corythornis vintsioides
GGGGTTTCCAAGCCCTGGAGCTGTGGTGCTGAGGGCCATGGGGCAGTGGTGCTGGCACTGCTGGGGATGCTTGGACTCCACGATCTCAAAGGTCTCTACCCAAAATGATTCTGTGATTCTAAACCCACCCCCATGAAACACTATTTCACCCAAGGCCATGGAGCTGCTGGGGACAAACGCTCCGCTTCCCCCCGCATCCTCCGGCTGCCGAGCGCTGCTCCCGGCGCGGGACGGAGGGAAGCGGCTCCCGGGGATGCTCCGGCACCGGCGGAGCGTTGCCCCGGCAACAGATGCTCCCACGCTGCTGTGTCTGCCTCGTGCTGCCGCTTCTCTCAGCATCCCCGCTGCCTTGCGGATTAACCGCCCCCGGGATGGCGTTCGGAGCCGCTTTGTGCCGGGGCTGGAGGTGCTGCGGGCGGTGCTGTCGCTGCCCCGGCGGCTCTGCCGTCCCAAACCGCATCCCTCGGAGCTTTGGGTGCCCCGAGAGCCTGCACAAGGCGAGGAGCGGATCCTGGTGAGCACCGTGTTCCTCCGGCTCTGGTCCCCCGATGGCACGGCGCACAGAGCGGGTCCCGCACCCCCTGCTGCCCGCGGGACGCGAAGAGCGATGCCACCCCCTAGGTGATGCTCTGAACCCTTCTGTTTCACCCGGCATCCTCCTCCTGATCCTCCTCCTCATCCACCCCTCATCGCACAGACTCCACACAGCTGAATTTCACCAGCCTGCTGCTGCAGGTGTCTTTGGCACTGAAACTTTGGTGTCAGCTCTGAAACGCTGGCTGTAGTTCTGGGAGTTGTTGGAAAGCCAGAAACAAAGCTTGAATGAGATGCCTCCAAACGTATCAACAGAAGGGAGGAACAGAAAAGGAATCATTACATGGTTAATTAGGAAAATACAAGCCTCATTTAAAAATAGTGCCGTGGTGTAAGGAAAGGAATTAGGGGAGATAAATACTGCACAGCAGAAAACTGAATTTCAGAGAGTATTCTACTCACAGAAAGAAAAGATCCCAATCCATTTTCCAGAGACATAGTACTACTCAGGGCTTAACATATCTTCAAAGCACCACACGAGCAGAAGTTGAGCTTCACACTTCATTCTTAAATTTAGCTCATTCTGAAACCCTGCGTGTGGCAGAGCTCTCCCCAGAGAGACCTCCCCCTGGCTCTCTGCTTCCCTGCACTCACCCACCCAGTGTGCTCAGCTCACAGACCCTGGGTGAGCCCCAGCTGCCTGGGTGGTGCTGTGCCAGCTCTCCACCTGGCAGATGCAGCAGAGCATCCATGAGATGTGACCTCCTCAACCTGTACGAGCCAGAGGTTGAAGACAAGCCCTTGCCATGACAAATTCTTCTGCACACTTGATGGCTGAGGCAGGTGAAAGGCCCCAGTCCCATGGGGTTCTCTGTAATGACCAGCTGTGGAATCAGCTCAGCTGTTGCAGGGTTTACATGAGGCTGAGGGAGGTCAGCAGGGTTAGCCATGGAAGGAGCAGAGGCTCTGGACTTAGAGGGTCTCTCTGCCTTGCAGACCCCCCTGCCCACAGCTGGGACAAAGGCTCTTGCCAAGCATCAGGGAAGGAAAAGCCAGACACCAAAGCAGCTCTGCTGTGAATCTTGTAGGCACACTCAGTGTATTTTCCCCTTAATTACATTTTCTCCAGCTCAGAGGACACTGGGGGACCACTAGGATCTCCTCTGCAACGTAAGAAAACAAAGCCTGCAGCTCCACACTTCCAACACTGAGCAGCAGAGACAGAGCAGCTCAGAAACCAGCAATTGGCCTCAACACAAACCATCCAGCCTCTGTCACAGCACGTTGGGCTGAGCAGGCTGGTAAAGCCATTTATCCAGTGGGTCTGGAGCCCTGGAAGGGATACTGGCATTTCTAAATTGCCCCAGTCTCAGGTACCCCAGAGCTCCTGGAAGTGCTGTCGTGTGCAAGCACCAGGGGATGGCTTCTTGAATGGTGCTGCTGCTCATGGACTCACAGAAGGGTTTGGGTTGGAAGGGGCCTTTGAGGTCACCTCTTTCCAGCCCCCCTGCTGGGCTGTGGGTGCTTGGGGAGGTGCTGCAGTGCCAGTGGCCCCCAGGAGCCCTGCCAGGGCTGAGCTCAGCCACACCCTGCAGGGCCAGAGTCCTTCAGGATGGCCCTCAAACCTCAGGAGCAATGTGCTGCCTGCAGAGGAAGCCAAAGCACATGCCAGGAGGGAAGATGTTAAGGTTGTAGCTATGAGAACATCCTTTATTCCTCTGCTCTGGGCTGGCCTCAGCTCATTGCTAAGCAACCCAGGCTCCCAGCACAGCTGCTGATGAGCAGCCACTGCCACCTTCCACCCCTCCCTTGCTCCTCACCCTCCTCCTTGGGAAGCTGCAGCTTCACCCCTGCTCCTGGAGCTCCCCAGACCTCCACGTCTCTCCTGCTACCACCTCCTGCCCCACCAGCTTGTCAGGGAGCTCCTCTCGGGGACCCCCTGGAGCTGGCCTCCTCCCCGTGGCTTGGGGTGCTCTGGAGGGTAGAGGGGGTTGTCTGGTTCTTGTTCAGCTGAATCCACCTGCTTCCCCACAGAGCAGCTGCACGAGGGGTGCACTGGCTGGGCCCAGGCCAGGGGAGCAGAAGAACAAGCAGGGAAAGGCTGGGAATGCCCCAGTCCTAGTCTGTGCACACAGCCAGGACACAAGGAGATGCCCACACAGCAGGTCCCTGCCATGGCCACCACCAGCCAGGCCCCACCAGCTGCTCTGTGCTCCCTGAGGCTGTTCCTGCAGTGCTACTGAAGTGCTGGATCTGGGGAGCCCTTTGGGCTGCTCCTCTTCACCTTCTTTTACCTGAAGCTGCTCTGAAGTTCTCTTTTGGTACTGAACCTGTCACCAGCCCATTTCAGTCCAGGGGACCCTGCTCCACTCACCCAAATTCCTTCAGCTCCACTTTACCACACTCACCAGGCCAGGCTGAGAGCCCTGGGGCTGTTCAGCTGGAGCAGAGCAGCCCGAGAGGGGAGCTGAGCAATGCTGAGCAAGAGAGAAAGGGCCCTGGGGGGCAAGAGGATGGGGCCAGACTCTCCTCAGAGTTGTGGAGTCTCCTTCTCTGGAGAGATCCCAACCCCCTGGACACTGCCCTGCTGGGCCCTGCTCTGGGTGCCCTGCTGGCTGGAGCAGGGGGTGGCACCAGAGCATCCCCAGAGGTCCCTGCCAACCCCCTCACTGTGCTGGGCTGCTGGGATTCTGTGATGACTCTGGAATCTTATGGCTGCAGCTTCCAACATTGCCCATTTCCACAGCGCCATTTCACGCCTCACTTGCCACACTCTAAACTCATCCAGGAGAAGCAGCTCCCACCAACGCCTGCAGCAGCACCAGCCTCCTCCCTCACACACAGAAGGGGCTTTTCCCAGCAACTGTGGCACTTTGTACGGCTGCAGGTGTCCCCTGTGTGCAGAAACAGCTTCCCAGAGCATCCTGGCTCTCCCTGTTTTGCCTCTAGTCACGCTGGGAGCCCCATTACATTGCATTTCTACCTGGATTCTTTTTGCTGCATAATTCTCTTCAGGTTGAATCACACACTGAGGTTCAGACCTTCATGGAATTCATAATCCCTGCTGCCATCAGTGATGCAATCAGATGGAACCCCCCTGATGGACCCTGCACCTGCCCCCCTGCTAATCAACAATCACTTTTTCTCTCCTGGAGGTGCTCAGACCCCCAGGGAATGCAGGCTACTCCATGGAAAGGCAATGGCATCAGAGGGATGGGAAGGGCACCTGACATGGAGCCAGCTTGGCTTGGCACGACCACAATCCCCCTTGTAAAAGGCAGTGGGCACCACAAGAGATGGGCACATGGCTGTGCTGGCAGCTCAGGCTGGGCTGTGCTGCTGGGGGGTGGTTTGTGCCATGTCTCAGACCTGTGTCTGGAGAGCAGGCTCTCCCAGAGGCAGAGGGAGCTGTGAGGAGCTGCCCTGCTCAAGAGGAGACTCCCGTTTTCTTTATGAATCATTTCTTTCTTGAAAATCAAGTGGCTGGCAGAGGCAGCCCAGCAGGTCCCTCGGTAGCTATGGAGACAGGCTGAGGAGCTGGGGGAGAAGAGCACACTGCATGCAGGAAGTGTCCACAGTTCCTGTCCTGGCATTTGAACCTGTTAGAAACAATCCTCATTGCCTGCCGACCCCCCACACTGGCTGCTCAGGAGCTCCACGTGTCCTTCCCCAGCTCCCTCCACCCCCTCCTCATCCTCCTGCTGCAGGGGCTGGCACTGGGGTGTGAGCTGTGCCCAGTACCTTCCGTTCTGACTCAAAGAACCAGTTGGCACTGGAAGCCAAGTGAGAAAAGCTGATGATGTAAGTGTGGGGTGTACTAACTAGTGCCAGGCTGTGCTGTATTTTGTGAGGAGCCCTCACAGCCCCTGCTGCAGCACCTGGCTGTTTGCTGCCTCTTACCCCCTTGCTGTGCCTGGGCTGATGGGCAGGTCTTGCAGGACTTTCCTGATCCCATTTTCCAGCTGTTGTGCTGGGATGGAACAATTTTTTTCCCCTGCAGGGCTGTCCCAGGCTGCCCAGGGCAGGGCTGGAGTCCCTGTGACCCCTGGAGGGGTTTCCAAGCCATGGAGGCACAGATGTGTTTTGCTGAAGCCTCTGCAGAGAGGAGGAATTCAATTATTTCAATTAATCAAGCAGACATCACTCTGCTTCCTCAGCTAGATGGTCGCTTATAAATTTATGAGTCCTACTTCAGCATGAACAGCTCCAAAAAGTTCTTCCTTTGGAGCAGTCTAGAGCTTGGGCAGATAAAGATGTCTGAGGTTATCCCTTCTTGCATGACAGATGATCATTTCTCCTTCTAAATCACAGAACCAGGGGATTGTTTAGGGTGGTAGAGACCTTGAAGATCACTGTCAGTGCCCAGGATTAGTGGATGTGAGAGCAGAGTGTGGGATCCACATATCCAGTGTGTGGGATGGCTCACCTGGCACCAAACAGCCCAGCTCTGCTCAGAGGCTGCTCAGGGATGCAATGAATTGCCATTTTATTACTGCTTCATCAACTGGCAGGGCACTGGTGGCCACAGGGTATTGGCTGCAGGGGTGTTGGTTTACAGAGTTCTGATACTGGACCACATGGGGACACTGTAATTGGAGTTTTGATTCAATAAAAATACCTCCAGAAAGAAGTAATCTCGTTTAACTCAACAGCAGCAAAGCAACGTGTACTTAGAGACCTTCTCAATCACTTTCTACATGGATCTGATGACTTTGGTTGTCCAGAGTGATGGGAGAACTGTCAGCATATTAAATATGACAGGTCATGCTCTGGATGTGCTGCCAAGGGCTGGGTGGCAGCTGCTGCTCCCAGTCCATGTGCTGTGGGACATGGCTGGGGCTCTGTGCTGCTCAGCTCCTCCTGTGCTCCACTGTCCTGTGTGGAACAGCAGCCTGGGGAAGGGAGAAAGAAAAAAGGGGAAAAAACCAAACCTTCTTATCTGTAATTACTCTGTGCTAAAAGCAATCAAATGCTGAACTTGGCCCAGAAAACTGAACTCCTGTGGGATAAATGCTGCATGCTTCAGCCTGGCAGCTCTTGTGGGATAAATGCTGCATGCTTCAGCCTGGCAGCTCTTGCTCAGTCTCAACCTGATGCTGATCCTTCTGAAGTTAAAAGGTGTGGTGATGAGACCATTTATTAAGTGCAAGGAGCAGGTGTTAGGAGCCCCTGCCTCCCTCTGTGGGGAATGGGGTTTGCTGCAGTGTCAGGACTTGCTGGGCTGTGGGTTTTTCTCAGGTATGCCCTGGTGTGGCAGTGAGGATGCTGGGTTGTGGCCGTGGTGCTCTCAGATGCTGTGTGTGCCTCACTGCTCTGTCACAGCACGGGGCTGTCTTGGGGCCTCTGCCTCTTCTGGAAGAAGCAACATGAACCAGAAGGTGCTGGGTCCCACACTCAGCTATGTTTCAAAGGAGAAGGTGTTACCACAGCATCTCCAAACCTCCTAGCTGACCTGTTTTGTAATTCCATCACATCACAAATTTATAAGCAAATAGGATTTTATTCTCAGAAGCTCCAAGCAGAGAGAACCTGACAACAGCACGGGAAATATTTTACCAAATCCATGTAGCCCTGAAATATTGATGCTGGATGAGTACCCGGGGCAGGCTGACTGTGGGCAGCACTGGGAATGTCAGCTGATGTGCAGCTGCTGTTACAGGGTCTGCTGGGCAGTTTGGGAAATGGTTTCCTTCTCTGAGCACTTGTCTCACAGCAGTTGGGCTCAGCAGGTCACAGAGCCACATGTGCCCAAGGGCAGCTGCACAGGGTGGCTGTGGGACAAGGGGGTTTGTGCCTCTCATCACACTGAGCTCTCCTGATGCTCAGCACCAGCCCTGGCTGCTCTCCTGCCTGGATTCTCTCTAGGAGATTCCATACTTAGCACCCAGCTGTAAGCTGGTGGATCTTAGCTTGGATATTAGGATGTTTCTTCCCCTGCAGGGCTGCCCAGGGCAGGGGTGGAGTCCCTGGGACCCCTGGAGGGGTTTCCAAGCCCTGGAGCTGTGGTGCTGAGGGCCATGGGGCAGTGGTGCTGGCACTGCTGGGTTAACATTAGGACTTGATGATCTCAAAGATCTTTTCCACCCCAAAGGATTCTGTGCCTGCATTCTGTGATCTGATCGTGCCTTTCCTAACCTGCCCTGCTGAAAGCAGACTTGCTCTGTGTGCTCTTGAGAACAGGCAGAAAAAAGCAAACAGAAGCATCTCTGCCTTAGCCCTAGAAAGCCTGTTTGTGCAGGGGGAGTACAGGGAGTGTTTCTATTTACACTTTGAGCCTCTGCTGCTTTTTTTCTTGTCTCTTTCACCCCTCGCTTTGTCCTGGCTTAGCTTTAAGGATGGCAGTGCTGGTATCTGGCTCCCACGTGGCAGCTATAGCTGCAGATCTTCCTTCCTGCTGTGTTTAGCCTTTGGCTCGGGTACCAAAGGCCAGGGCAGGGTGTGCGGGAGCCTCGTGTCCACCACCAGGACGTTGCTCAGGGCAGGAGAACAGAGCCCAAAGCCCAGGCTGCTCTGCCCATCAGCCCTTGGCAGGGAGGTGGAGTTGCAGCTGCTAAGTGGAGATTCCCCAGAGAAGTGGAGGAAGCCTCGTTTGTATCAGGGGGGGTCTGTCCTTTACACAACGACCCAGATGCAGTAGCACAAATCTGCTCTTTCCACCAGGGTCCAGATGGCAGATGGGCCCTTGGTCTTCCTTTGGCCAGTAAGTGGCTGCTTTCCTGGCCTCCTCCATCCACAGTTCTGCAGCAGAGGCTCCAAGGTACTTGGGGAGATTAAAAAGATGATTAAAAAATAAGAACAGCCTTTTAAAAGGGGATTTCTCTGTAATCACAGAAAGGGGAAGATGAGGCCCCGAGCTGCTGCTCTGCAGAGCAGGGTGTGGTGTTAAGGACCTGAGCTGGATCCCTCTTGATTTATCAGCAGCAGCAGCTGCAATTACATCTCTGCTCTGAGTGGAACTGAGCTGCTGGTTTGTGCTGAGCTGAACACGATGCCCTGTCTTTGGCACAGCAAGGAGTGTCTGCACTTTATGGCTTCCAGCCTCACGTTTGTCCTTCTTGCCTTTGGACAACAGGAACACCTTTTATTTGGGGAATTATTAGAAGCACAGAATCATTCTGGATGGCAGAGCCCTTTCAGATCAAAGTCCAGGCACTAACCCAGCACTGCCCCGTGGCCCTCAGCACCACAGCTCCAGGGCTTGGAAACCCCTCTAGGGGTCACAGGGACTCCAGCCCTGCCCTGGGCAGTTCAACAGCTCCATTTGGCCTCAGATGCAGGATAGAAACTCCTCAGGTTATTCTAAGAGGAATGGAGAGCTGTCAGAGGGTAAAGGGTCACAGGCCTCACATGTTGCTCAGATACACTGAGCACACTCACCCCATCAAGGGCTTTCCTGGCCCCATCCCTGTGCCCAGCAGACCACACCACAGGATGCCTTGGCTCTGCTGCATTTGGGACACTGCACGTTAAATAACACTTTTTAATTGCTCAGTTTCAAAACCAGGGTGAAAATTAGTTAAGAAATGAGTATGAGAGCATCAATTAATCTCACTCTATCCAATTCTGTTTAAGCAGCAAGTATTTTTAGCTGCTGCTCATGGTGATAGTTTTGCAAGTTATTAATAGTTGAATTTCCATGCTCCTCTTGCTCAGGAGCAGACCTCTGGTGGTGGGTGAGCCATGGGCTGCTCTTGGGAAGATCAGAGCATTTTCTCCACAGAAAGTGGCAAGAGCTTGTGGGGGTAACAAGACATGACAATAAAAACAAGCCCAAGAGGATTTTGTGGTACAAGGGGATGAGACAGATGACACTTCCAAGCACTCTAATGCAGGCTGTGCTCTGCTCACAGCTGAGCTGCAGCTGGAGAGGGCTTTGTGGGAAGGAGGCAGAGAACAGACACATCCATCCTGGCCAGATCCTTGCTTCCCATGAAGAACACAGCATTGCCCCACAACCACAACCCCTTCCTGCCCTTTTTCACAGCATCAGGACAAGAGGTGAAGGTGAATAATAGACATCTCCTCCTGTATTGTGTGACAGACTTGGTGCCTTCCCTGGGTTGTAATGAGCACTGGAAACAACTGGCTTGGCCAGGAACATAAAATACTGGATTCTCTCCAATAAAGACCAGCAATGCTGATATTCCCTGTGGAAATTGCCACCAGTTTATGAGGAGTGACTAAAGTGAAGCCTCCTGTTCCAGCTGATACAGGCATCCAAAGCATCCTCAAGGCCTTGTTTCCATTCTGACTGCTCTCCAAGACAAGAGATGCCACTTTGCTATTAATGGCTTGGAAAGTTCACCCGAGAGCCTGGCAACTCCAGCAGGGAAATGTGGGTCAGTTCTCAGAGCCACTGAACTGAATCCTTTGTAGAAGAAGAAGGAAAAAGAAGAGAGCCCAAAGAAACTTCAGTAGCTAGGCTGTTAGGTGACTGTGCTTGTGACCCTGAGCTTCTCCCTGATGAGCCAGAAAATGGAGATGAATGGAGCAAGGGGAGAAAAGCAAAGCAGAAAAGGTAGCATGAAATGGGCAGGATGGTTGAAATCCAGGGAGTGTTCAGGTTAAATGAGGGCAGCATATCAGCAGCAATCCCCTGCACTTGGCACTGCCTGTAGCACTTGGGTCAAACACTTCCAAAAGGCCAGTGGACACCTGATTTTGCTTTGGCTTTAGGCATGGGTTCGTTGGGGAAGACAAAATGAAAAGCCCACAGAGGGCCAAGCCAACGTGCACAAAGTCCTTTATGAATCAGTGACTTCTGCACAGCAACCCTGTTCCCAGCAACCCTCAGCTGGGGGGCCTCCCAGCTCTGCTGTGCCCTCCAGAGCCTGGCAAAGGAGCTGTCTCCTGCAGAAGCCAGCACTTCTTCTGTGCTCTCTGCAGCCCTGGCCAAGCAGCACAGAGCTAGAGCAGGAGCCAGAAAGAGAGGCTTGCCCTTAGCAGAAAAAGATGGCAGAATTACAGTCTTCATAAAGAAAGCTGGAAGCCAGAAATAAAGGACTGAAAGAGCAGAGAATCACAGAATCATTTGGGTTGGCAGAGACCTTTAAGAGCATCAAATCCAACTGTTCCCCCAGCAGTGCCAGCACCACTGCCCCATGGCCCTCAGCACCACAGCTCCAGGGCTTGGAAGCCCCTGCAGGGGTCCTGGGGACTCCACCCCTGCCCTGGGCAGCCTGGGACAGCCCTGCAGGGGAAGAAATTGTTCCTCAGCTCCAACATCAACCTCCCCTGGGGCAGCTTGAAGCTGGTTCCTCTTGTCTTGTTCCCCCCTGGCTCCATTCTCCTGCCAGGAGCTGTGGAGAGGCTGAGGGACCCGGGGTTGTTCAGCCTGGGGCAAACTCAGAAGTGTTTTAGGGGGAGGTGATTCCAGAAGATGGAAACCCAGAAGACTGTTATGATCTCTGCACTGTCACAAGCAGAACTGATGTTGTGTCATGTCAGAAGTTTATAGCCAGCTGCCATGTTAACATATGACTGAAGGCTGGAAAGGTCTAAAGGGTGAAATATCTTATTAGCAACACAGGAGAAAAATACTCTGCAGATAACTGGTGATAAATGGTTTCTGAAGAGTTTCACATAAATAAGCTGCAAGTTGCCATTTTTCAGCAGTGCTGTCAGTCCACACCAGAGTGCCAATGAATATTGTATTTGTCTCGTGGAGGCTTTTCCATCTGAGATTTGTTTTGTTTCAGCAGAGACGTGATGGAAAAAAATAACTCTTCATAGGACTGCATTTCCCAGCCTCTCCAAAAGTGGGCATTCCCACCAAAGCAGGGAAAACAGGAACACTGTTTGAGGTCATCTTGCTGGAGACGATTCCTTTAGCTATTACTGTCAAGAACTGCTGCTTTTTCTGTGTCTTACTGGAGGGATGGGACCACAGATTAATACATTGTCTCCTCCAAGTCTGTCTAGAATGGCTTTGCTGGATTTGTTCTTTGTTTCATCCTGAAAATATTAGGAATGCCAGTATTAGCCTGGTTTGCCACACAACCCCTGAAGATCCCAAGGACGGATTTTTAAGCCAAGCCTTCACTGGGTTCAGCAAAGCCTTCCTTTCTCTGAAATGTTAATTAGCCACTGAAGTAGAAAAAATAAGGGGAAAAAGAGCAAAAAGCAGAAATTCACAATATTTCCCTCTCAACCTCTCCCTTTTAAGCACAGAGTTTTCACTTCCTTTCTTCTTGAAACTTTATCTTAACGTATTTTCTCAGGTTTTTGTAGATCAGACACCTAAGAAGTTTAAAATAAATACCCTTCAGCCCTTTAAAACCTTTTTTTCCAGCTACCAATATCTAATTCATTACATGGTCCAGCTTGAGGAAGCTGACAGAACCCTATTTTTGACATATTTCAAACTGAAATAAGCGAGATCATTCTCTATTTTATTGTGATTTGTCATGACAAACAATTCCTAAGTTGCAGATGTGTGAACAGCTCCTGGAAAGAGACCTTGGGCTGGTGGTATTTCCAGATGAGCTGTGAGCTTCTCTCTAGTGCCTGGCAGCTGCTAACGAGCAGAGTTACACAGCTAATTGTATGATCCTGTCCCAGAAACTCATTGTGGAACTTGTCCTTAACAGCTTCCAGCTCCTTCTCCCTTTCCAGCAACAGCGTGAACAAAAACCCTGCATGATGGTATAAAGACCAGATGAAAGGAAAACTGAGGGGCTGCAACAGCCCTTTCATCTACGGGGCTGAAAAAATACCTGTAGGAAACTAATTCTGAGTCCTCCTGAGAGCTCTGGGATGTACAGAGGAACAGCAGAGACCTGCTGGTACCCGGGGCTGGAGTTTGGGACATCATGCAATTGCTTTGGCTGGATGAGCCCTTTCAGATCATGGAGTTCAAACACTAACCCAGCAGTGCCAGCACCACTGCCCCATGGCCCTCAGCACCACAGCTCCAGGGCTTGGAAACCCTTCCAGGGGTCACTCCCTGGGCAGTTCAACAGCCCTGCAGGGGAAAACATTTTCCCTTGGCCTGCACAGGAGATGAGCCAGAGCCTCAGGCTCTGCAGCAGGCATCAGAGCAGTCCCAGGTGCCCCAGGCTGGGCAGCAGCTTCTCTGCAGTCCGGGCCCAACGCAGCATCTCCAGCTCCCACTTCCCTTGGCCTTCACCTGGAAACAGCTGGAAAACAGCTGGAAAACAGAGCTCCCCACACTCCCCTTGGCTGGGCCAGGCACAGCAGCCACTCTGCCCCTCTCTGCAGTCCTAACCCCACCATAACTGAGCCTGTTTTGGGGGGGGAAGAGAGCTGAGGGCTCTGCCCGGCTGCACCCCGTGTAACCCAGCCATCTGCTGAGTGACTACAACCCGGCCCCAGGGCTGAGCTTATCAAGCTGGGGCTTTTGTGGAAGGAATATGTGATGGCTCCCGTGTCCTGTGTGGGCTGGCTGCTCTCCTGGAGTGCTGCAGCACCATGGAAACGTTGGGAGACACTTTCTCTTAATTGCATGAATGGTTGACAGCTAACAGTACGGTACCATGGAATTAAGGCCCGGCTGCTGATGAATTCTGATGAGCCACGATGCTCTTTCTGGTGGTTTAATTTTATTTTTAAACCCAGCAACATCTGCCCGTGTCCATTATCATCCCTGAAAGCTTTAATGGCAGTAGGTGATGTGTCTGTATGACAGGTAGCCTATCATTACCACAGCTACACCTCACACCGGGTGAACCCTGTACACTTACTGGAGAATTTCAGTTGAGGAGAAAGAGAATAAAAATCCTTTGAGTGATCAAAAACGCCAATGAAATGTTTGTTTTCCTTTTCATTTGTATTTTTATGGCAAGGCTTGTTCTCTAAATAAACCCCTTGGTTTCAGGGTTGTCAGGAAAAGAGCGTTTAAGTGCAAGGATTCAGAACTGTTGTCAGCAAGTACAGGTAGCTCGTTATAAATCAGCTTTTCTATTTCTCATGTTAGAATTGTTCAATATCTTGTAGGACAGAGCCCTAGAAATCACAGAGCATTATTATATAATGAAGCAGTTTTGCAAAGTGCCTTTTTTTTTTTTCCCAGCATAGTTTGTGCTGCATGATTCACCACAGAAACTGTTCAGGATGCTCATTATATCTTTGCAAAAATACTTTATCTGCCCATGTAAGGCTTTGACAGACACCTTCTCTGCACCACCTGCTCCGTGGTATTCTTCCCTGCAGGGCTGTCCCAGGCTGCCCAGGGCAGGGGTGGAGTCCCCAGGACCCCTGGAGGGGTTTCCAAGCCCTGGAGCTGTGGTGCTGAGGGGTCAGTGGTGCCCTGGCAGGGCTGGGGATGGTTGGACTCCATGAGCTGGAAGGTCTCTGCCAACAAAACCATCCCATGATCTGGTGATTCCAGGTGCTCCACACACACCTTTGCTGCAGGAGGGTTTACACAGAGCCCTACAAACAGTCTCTTGCTCTGGGAAGACAGGAGCAACAGCCACACAGCCCAGTGACCCTGAGAGCTGTGTGTGCTCCTGCTACTGGGAGCCCTGGGGTCACCCCCTCCCATGGCTGCTTCCCCTCTGCTTTCCTTGGAAAACAACAAGGTGTCCATTACGTTTAAAAACATCTAAATTCAGTAAAACAAGAGCTAAACACGACCATGATCATGTCATCAAACATCTGTTTGCTCTCTACAGTTGTTCAGAAAATTACAGCATTAGCTTTATTTTAAAACACAGCAAACTACCTTTAAAATGCTGAGGCAACAGTTTGAGTTATGGCCCAGGCAAAGAAAAGCTTTTTAGCAGCCAAACAGCTTCTCTTGTTAAACTGCTTCTCCTGCCTTTATGGGATTGTAGGAAACACCTATTTAGGGACTATCACTCCCCTGGGAAGGAAACCTCCCTGGAATAAGAGTTTCATACTTTTTTACCACTTCATCTATGTGAGGACAGAAGGTCATGATCTAAAGGCTTGAGAAGCTGAACTGGGGAGCTGGTCAGTGCTGAGCAAGAGCTAAAGGGCCCCTGGGGGCAAGAGGATGGGGCCAGACTCTCAACACTGCTGGGCTCTCAACGTTCAGTGTCACTTCTCTCCAGCCTTAATGCAGATCTCAGGAGCCTTTCTGGCAGGTCCTTACTCACAACCCCCAGCAGCAGCTGCATTCACACCCTGCCAACAATACTGTGAATGCTAATGAAGGAAATTTTCACCCCAAGGGAGAAAGAGCCACCTCAGGGTGGGAAGCAGCAGAGCTCTGTGCAGGGCCTGCCCCGGGGGATGCTGTGACTAAGGGGCTCTGTGTCCTGCACACATGAAGCTGAAGACACACGGCCCAGGAGAGGCAACGTGTGACTCCTCCTGCCTGCTCTTTGACCATGGACATGGCAGATGTTTGGCCCCTCTCCATCTGCATCATTCACACTGAAATCAAACCAATCTGATTTAGATTTCCCCCACACTTCTGGCATGTGGAGACCTGGTCTAAAATCAGAGTTGTTGGGAAGCAATGCAGGGGATGCTGCTGCAGGGAAGGGATCCTCAGCTCGTTAGGGATGGGGCTGGCTGAAGCTCCTGTTGTGGAGATGCTCGGTGCTGGTTTCTCATCAGAACACAGGGGGTAATTCATTACTGTTCCCACTCTGCTGCAGGTAGAAAAGAGATTGTCTACAATGTTTAACTACCAGCCCAGAGGGAAAATCCTGCCTTTGCTAAAGCAGCATTTAACCCGGAGTTCAGGCATGATGAGAGCTCCTGGGTGGGCCAGGGACATGACCTCCATCCACCATCATCTCCGTGCCACTAACTACTCTGGACAGGCAGTCTCGAAGCCATTCCCGTTGCACTGTTTAAGTGCTCATAAATATTCACCAGCCAGAAACAGAAGCTGAAGAGAAGCCAGGGCATGAATATCTCAAAGTGGCTGGACAAAGTGACTGGCACACCAGAAGTGAGGAGAACAGCTGCAGTTGAGGCATATGGCTGCAGGGAGAGGAGTCAAACTGCAGAGATGGGCACAAAGGCTCCTATCTGTAAGGACAGACCATCAAATGGGCTTCAGTGTGTGCAGATGTGGTGCTTAGGGACACAGTTTAGCAGTGGACACGTTGAGTGGGGTTAATGGTTGGACTCAGTGATCACAGAACCATGGAATCAGACACACAGAATTCCCCAGGCTGGAAAGGACCTCCAAAGGTCACCCAGTCCAACAGAGCAGGGACATCCTCAACTAGAGCAGGGTGCTCAGAGCCTCATCAAGCCTGACCTGGGATGTCTCCAGGGATGGAGCCTCCACCACCTCCCTGGGCAGCCTGTTCCCATGGCCCACCATGATCTTGAAGGAGTTTTCCAGCCCAGATGATTCTATTAAACTACTACAAGTTCCAGCTCCATCACGTGGGTCTCTTCACTGCTCTGTCCTTCCAAACTTCCCAGGCTCTCTGGTGAGCCCCAAGATACTTCCAAATTCTCAGAGACACAGAGCCAAGCCCTTTGCCTCCTCCTCTTCTCACTTGCCCCAACAGCTTGGCATGAAACCTGATGCAGTCCAAGAATTCTCCATGTTCCCAAGCTCACCAGCTCAGATAATGGTGGAGCAATCAATTCTTTCAGTCTACCAAAATCTGCTCTGCTGAAACAGGAGGCTAAATATAAGTTCTCCATTTAAACAAAATAACCTACTATTTCATGAAGGTCATTTTTAACAACAAGCTCTAACAGTTTTAGAATAGCATCTCCTCTTTTTGAGTCAGTATTTATTTTAAAATAATGTTGGCTGAATATTGTAATCTGCTCTAAAGGCTACCAGCTGACAATGGGGCACAGTGACCTAGAAAAAAATTAAAAAGACATTTTTGTGCATAACTTACGAGCAAATTAAGGACAAAAATTTGGAAAAGTTTAACTCCACTCTATTAATTCAAACCCTACTCATCTTAAATTCCACTGTAGAGTTGGTGGTAAGTATGTGAGAGTAGCAGTGACAAAGCCCTCATGGCAAAGCACTGCCTCGAGCTGGCACAGTGGGGATTATGCTGCCCCTGACCCCAAAGAGGGGACAGTCACAAAAACCTTCTTTTCTGAGTGTCTATTGAAATTAACTTGCATCTCCATGCAGCAGAGTGCCCAGGACACAGGGTATCCACTGCTCAGGGTGCTACTTTAGCTTCAGGAGAACGTGCTGTGAAGATCAGGACCATGAGGAAGGTGGTTAAAGTGCAAGGGAGTGGCTTCCTTGGGGTGATGGGGCAAGGGAGGAGGAGGTGGCAAAAGCCTCAAGAGCAGCCCCCTCTCTTCTCTGGGCACTGGTGTGTTGATTTTGTCAGTGAACCCCTGGCCCCTGCACTGCTGGGCCCCTGCTCTGAGTGACACTGCTGGAGGGTGCCCTTCCATGAAGCACAGCACGTAAGAAGCTTTGCAAGCAAGACTAACAAGGGATGGAGAAGCACAGACCATGTCACTTTTGCAGTTATTCCATTCCCTAGGATCAAGTTGGGTTTAGATTTTAATTCCTTCTTGGGCTCTTGATCTAAATCCCAGCCTGTAAACACAGACATGTAAGGACTGCTGGATTTCAAGGACTTCAATTACCTTTTTCTCAGAGTCCTCTCTGGCTACCTCCCAGGCTTTCAGGAAAGTTTTTATATCCTCACTGGACCTGCAAGATATTTGTCCAAAGACATCTGGACCGTATCAGCCGACTTCAGGAGCTCAGGGACCACACACTGCAGCTACTACTACCTCTGTCTGCTGCTGAGCATCACTGCATGAATCACTGTCCCCAGGCAAGACAGCTCAGGCTGCCAAGCAAGATATCCCTGCAGGGTTCAGCCTGTGCCAACGCGAGTCCGAACCAATACATTCCTCATAACATGGTGTCTAAACCACCTTTGTACAACCAAGCCTCGGGGCTGAAGTACCACCAGAGCAGCCAGAGCCCTGCTGCAGACCTGCTGTGCATTGGTGACACGGCGCCGTGGCACCCTGCCTGCAGAAGCAGCTCAACCCCTGCACGAGCACTAATTAAAACCCCAGAACGGTAGGGGTTAGGAGGGGTGAGGTGACCTCGGGAGATCATCTCGTCAATCGACACGCTATCAAGAAGTTGCATTTAACGAACAGAGCAGTTTTCATCACTCCACTGGTGGCAGAAACGACTTTTGGGGTGAGGAAAAAAGCAACACCACCACCGTGTGGCACACACCCACCACATCACGGCAACGCACGCAGAAAGCCAGGGCAGACCCAGGGCTGGCTGCGTTTTCTTCTGAAGCAGCCAGACACCCCGCAGCAGGCTGCCGAAGTCGCTTCAGTGTCCCTGGAAATAGTAGAGCCTGCTTTAGGTGGGAAGGGACCTTGCCAGGTCACCCAGTGCAACCCCCCTGCACCAAGGGACATCAGCACCCAGAGCAGGGTGCTCAGAGCACCCCCAACCTCCCCTGGGATGGAGCCAGGGCTGGGGCAGCCACCACCTCTCTGGGCAGCCTGTTCTGGCAACTCTGTGCTGGAGTCCTTTAGACTCTATAGAAAACCTGGGGAAAAAAACTGGAGAAAAATCGATATCTCTATCTCTTTGTAAATATTTAGTTCTATTTCCTAGTGAGACAGTTTCTCCCTCGGTTGCTGCCAACCCCCCCCTTTTCACCCTGTTGTTTGTCACTCCTGACAGCTGCCAACATCTGCACTGCACAGACTTGTGCAGAAGGAGTGAATCGAGGTGAATGCCTGAAACCTGCACATTAACATTTCCCTGCTGCTTCCCAACACCAAACCCTGCTCAGAGCATCCACCTCTATCCCAGTGCCTGTGGTGGGACCACCACCCTCCCATCCTTTGGGCAGAGAGCTGCCAACTGGCTGCACTCTGCAGCATGTCCATGTGCACTCTGTAGAGATGGGGACGGCCAAAAGGGGGATTTAGTAACAAAATGTTTGGAGTAAATCAATTGAGGAGAACTGCAGAGGGCACGTGGGAGATGGCTGGGATGGAGGAACAGCTGCCAGGCTTCTGTGGGATAATGGAGCTGATGAACCACTTTGTGAGGAGAAATGGCACAGCTGGGAGGCAGCTCACAAAGGACAAGCACCAAATTGTAAGCAACTGCATCAAAGGTTTGGGGTTTCTGGCCAACTTCACTAAAACTGCATCTGGTGGGGTTTGGGTTGTTGGTTTTTCGTTTAATTAAATAGTTTGATGGACAAGGGAAGCAGGGGAAAGTGCCTCTATCACAAGTTACAGCTATTTAAAGAGCCAGAAAATCAGTTTTCTTGTGAAGTACAGGAGTAATTCCATCAAGTTCAATAAAAACTCTGAATACATTGAAAGCAAACTCTGCCTTTTTCCAGATCCAAATTCTTAGCATGCTAACATACAGATTAAATTTCATTTCACAGAATATTAGGGGTTAGAAGGGACCCCAAAAGACCGAGTCCAACCCCCCTGCCAGAGCAGGATCACCTAGAGCAGGTTACCCAGGAACAGATCCAGGTGGGTTTGGAGGGGCTCCAGAGAAGACATTTGCTGTGACACCCAAAAGGAAGCTGCAGTTCACACCTTCCCACCTTGCCTGACTATACCAAAAGTATCTGTAAAATAGCAAAGAATTAAAAATACCTTTTCAAAATATCTGAGTTAAATAACTTTTCATGGAATCAGAGAATTCCAGCAAGGCTGGAGGTTGGCAGGGCCCTCTGGAGATGCTCCTGTGCCAC
>JAOEGS010020052.1:0-59975 GCA_025447755.1 Corythornis vintsioides
CCCTCAAGCCCCACAGCTAGTGAGGAGGAAGAAACAGCCTGAAACAAGTGGGCAGCCAACGTGGAAATACACCACCCGCCCCCCCCCCCCCCCCCCCCCCAGCCCCAAAGCATGGTGCATATTCAGAGTATCTGTTTGCTTTGCAGCTGTATATTGTCATGTCATGGCAAAGTCATCAATGTGACTACTCTTTCATACAGATATTGTTAATAGAATTATATGTGGTATTCATCTGACATATAATGCTAAATTAGACCAATTGCAAGTAAATCTCTCATCCTTTTTTGGTAGAAAGGAGAGATCTTAGATGAATATATGTGTGTGTGTATATAAATGGACACATAATACACAGCAATCTTTGTGGGAAGTATGTTATGTATATGACTATGTAGAACAGAATGATAATGTTTTGTTCAAACATAACACATGGAACTACCAGTTTAATGAGTTAACACATACTAGTGTGCTGTGCTCAGTATTGTAGGGGATACTGCAGGGTTTTTTATTAACCTCTTCTCAGAACTGGCTGTTGCCCATCGTGCTGGGCAGAGGAGCTTTGCCTTTCCCAGAGCAATCTGATGGTCGACATCACAGTTGCGCAGGGTCTTAGTACAATTTTAACTGAGGAAAATGTAAGTGCATATGAAGGTTTTTATTTTTAAGCTACTGATGTCTTGTGTTTTAGTGGTAACTGAGGGGTTTTTTTCCTCCAGTGCAGGTAGTTATGTAGAGATCTTATATAAAATAACTTGGCAAAATAACTTATTAAAGAGTCTTGTCACCACATCTAGTGTATGCTGAGGCTGCTCCTTAAGTGATTGGATATATTTTTGGAGGAAATACCTAAAATCAAAGCCACTGATCTTAGCAGTAAGAATTGCACCAAGTATGCTGAGATAGGGAAAGAATGCTGTGACTGCCATCATTAAAATACAAATAAAGGCTATTGTTTAGTAAGACAGAAGAGTTGCCTTAAGTAAACTACATGAGCTATTAAAACACAGACCAGGTGGTACAATGGAAATTAAAGCACTTCCATAAATTCAGTACAATAAAAAAATAGAAGTATACATGAACTCCTGTGAAAGTTACTGTTGTCACTTTGTATTTCAGCTTTTTTGATCAGGAGGTGTTACATTTTTATTAGAGGAGGGCTTTCAAGTCTACCCAGCTGCCAAATGAGGAAGGCAATTCAGATCTAATCTTACAGATGTAAGGCAATATTCATCACTGTAGACATCCTTTGAAATACATATGCATTCCTTCTAGTCCCTTTAAGGAGGTTGTTGGATTGTTTTTAGGTGACTGTTATTTTTGTGGTCTTGAACTGTACCTTTGTGCATACTACTTTTTGATGGGAAAAAGACCTACTATAATGAAACTAGTGAAGTGGTCATGCTGCCTGCAGATTAGAAAGCAAACCTGATTTTTCATAGCTATATGTCTGAATGGATTCCAGCTTGCTAACATACAGCATGACTGTCTACTATAGGTAGTGAACAGAGCTGCACTGTTATTACACACAACTTTATTTATTTGGGTGCACCTGGAGCCCCTTTTTGAGAAATTTAATGAATTGAATTTTCTAGAATTCTAACGAAATTACAGCTTTAAAATGGCACAGAGTTTTTAGGGGTGGGAGAGGTGAGATGGAACAAAACACAGAATGTGGCAGTGCCACAGATTTCTGCATTAAAATTATCTGATTAGCTGATACTTGCTACTTCAAACTGACAATTACAAGCTCAGAAATCTTAAGCATATCTGTATGTAGCCAATCTCAGACTGGTACATACCAATTATGTACTTGTGCATACATACAAAATACATATGCCTTTGAATATCAGCTCGTTCTATTTTAGAAGCATTAGATGTGCAAAGTTTAGATAGGTGTGTGATACTGAGTATGAAATGAATGTATAAACACAACAGTGTTCATTCTGGTCATAGCTTATTACAGAAGTCAGAGCCTTTTTGGGTTGACCAGAGTAGAAATAATATGCCTGTGATCCCTGGATAATTAGTATCCTCTGGTATAAGGGTTTTTTCTTTGTGTGTGAAAAACGCCCCACCACATATCAAAATTAAGTGTCCAGAATCATGTTGACTTTATTCTGCAGTAATAAACTAGCTGGTCATGTATCACTGTCCTGTCCTTTCAATGTTTGTGTTGAACAAAGTATGGTTTGGGAGTCAAGGCTGGTTTTCATTTAAGAATAGGCCCTCATTGCTATTAGAAAATATGGCAGAGTAGCTGACTGTTGATGTTCTAAGCTGTCAGTTTTCAAAGCCGACTGTCCACCACAGATGAGAATCATCATAAAGCATTGCTGACAACAGCATTTACCCATTGCCATTAGAATCAAAAATATATATACCAATATAATGATTTAAAATAGAACTGGAATGTGGCCACAGTGCTGGGAAAATGCAGCTTCTTCAAAGCAACGTACCATGAAACCAGTTTCTGTTCACCAGTGATAAAGAGGACTTTTGTCAAGCTTTTTTGCACAGAGTGGGCTCTTGGGAAATTGCAGCGATGACATTACCCTGGGAGAACAGTTAAAGATCATCTGGAGCAGCTGGTTGACACTGAATTTTGGATGTGGTCATTGAGGGCTTCTTTGCTGACTGTAACCATCTGTTAAATAACACGTTGGAGTCATGTTCATTCTCTGTAGTATGATTGTAAAGCCACTGGTGGTTGGCATTTTGGTGAGGAAATTAGAGTGGCTTGTGGGTCAACATTTTGGCTTGTGATTGTGACAAGGAATTTGATAAGGAAATCAGAGTGTGACTTCCAGCTCTGCCACAGATTTTGTGAATGGCCCTGGGCAAAGCACTTAGTATATCTTGGACTCTGTTCTCTTTCTGTAAATGGGAATAATGATGGACATTTTCCACTAGATTCTACTTATTTTATCTGCTTAGAAAATTACATCCTAAGACCAAAGACGGTTTTCTCCATCAGGATGCTAAATTGCAAAATGGCTTCTAGATGCTACTTATAAATCACTTGACAGTCTGCATTTTTTGTGTTGATCTATAAAAAAATATTTCCAAGTGTCAGAAGAATCTGAGTTTATTCTGAAGATTTTGAAGTAACATTTTATTTGCTAAACTTTCTCTTGTCACATGGGTATGTTCAGTTTGGAGTGAAAGCCTCGTTTCCCTGACAGTGGCAGTTGTTTGGTAGAAACATTTACAGTGAAAAAGTCAGGGCAGAGGAAGTGGGGCTCTACATCTGATTTTTATTTTTTTTTTAATTGTCATAGTTTTATATTTTATGTGTTGCAAACAGTATAACACTTGGTCTCTAAGGCAATAGGCATTACCATGCCAAATGTTTGATGTTGATTAGCAGGCAGCAGCGGTGCATGGTCTTACTGTGGAGAATCAAGGGGAAGGCATTGAATAAAAGAGTATGGCACAGTCTCTCTTCTTTGTTCTCATCTAATGACAATTAGAAACTATCTTCCATTTTGTCTTTAAAGATCATCCTGTAGCAAACTCTTTAGTGCAGTATCTTCCTTAAGGCCTGATCTGAGCACAGTGGACTGATGAGCAGTCAGCGTATGCAACCCTTTCCTTCCATGATCCACCTCCTCTGGGACTAGATTGATTGGTTTTGGTTTGTTGGTTTTATATTTGGGTTGGGTTTTTTTTCTGAGGAGCATAAATAATTTTTATGGACAGCTTTAATTAAGCTTTTACACTGGATGTGTAGGGAAAAAAAAAAATATAATACTCCCTATTGCCAATTTTGAAGGAAAGACCTTTTTAAGCCAAGTAAACTTGTTTAGTCATGGCATAGAAATATATGAAATTGAGATTAAATTCCTCCAGAACAAGGAATGTATTCTTGGGCTTCACCATTTCCACTCTGGCTGAGTATCTCTGTACCTCTTTCTTACACAGTTGAAAAATGTTGTTACTCCTGTATAGAATATCATGGTGCCTTTTCACCAGTGTGGAAAATGCACTGTTAGTAAGTACATTGTCCAAATCACTTAAAAATACTCCCTAATTTTAATCACTGGGGACTTGTATAGGTCTGTGCCAGTTTATTCCAGGAGGGATAGCTCAGTACAGTATCTCTGAGAATATACTAATGGGCTAAACTCTTCCTGAGGACAGATAGAGTTGATGGTGCTTAGAATTCAGCTGATGAAGCTCACAGTTGTCACCATCACAAGCAGTACATGGTTGATTCTGTCTCCTGTTTACTGTATTTTCCTTCTTCTATGACAATTAGTGTTACCTATTTGTTAATTGTTCTCCCCACTTCCCTACCCCCAATTTCTGCATATTGTTTAGAACATTAAGAACATTTTCTGTCAATTCCAGGAGCGTTTTTCTTCCTTTTTCTCTTGTTTACTGCTTGCTAATTAAATTTTGTAGGTGGCAGTTTGAAATCTTAGTGGGACGTGTCATGTGACTGCTAATGCTCTGCAGATCTCTATTACATAACCTTTAAGTAGTTTGGGAAAATGTGCTTGTGTCATACTGGGCCTGACATAAGGCTCTGTCTGAAGCCAGCAGTCTGATCAGGTTTTTTATGTACAATGACTGTAGAAATCTTGTGGATGGTTTGTTCTGGCACAAGATTTGTGCCCTCGGTTGTCAGGCCAATTGTCTTATTTCCCTGAAATGCTTTGCAGACTGCACTGTCTGCCTTTCCTGCAGGGTAGAAGAGGGGAGGGGTTAGATTTAAACACTCTGCCATTCCAGGTAATGATCAAATGAGTATTAAATGCAGTATGCTGGGATCCCTTCTGTTTTCCTGATGGGTTTGTTCATTTTGGTTTTGAAGTGACCAGAGTATAGAACAAACATAGAAAATCTCTCAGCATGTCCCCACCCCCAGACATCCTACAGATCTTAATTGGGCTCTGGTGCATTATGCAAAATGAAAACATAAATCAATACAGAAATTTTAAAAAATGCTGTGTAGGGATGATCAGTTTTTACTGCATGGTAATTCATTACAGTGCTGTTCTGCAAAAGGAGCTCTTTTGTGACAGCAATGTATCCACTCATGGAATAGCAGCTTTTTTTGAAGCAGCACCATCTTTTGGTCCTGCTTCACAATCCACATACAGTTTTGTGTTTTTGTTGCCTAAAACATATGTATACACTCTCCAGTGCATCTTAAGCACTTCATTGTTGATGGACCATCTCTGTGCCCTGAAGAAACTGTCTCGTTTCAGTTTCCTGGCTAGGGTGGGACTTGGAGACTGGGTCTTGTTTGTGGATCTGACACTGAAATGCTCTGTGTTCTCAAGTAAATCACAGGAGATGTTTCTGCCTCAGTTTATGTGCTGGGAAGGGTCAGTGTCAAATGGGCTGCTGTAGCCTTGCAACAAAAGTTGCACTTAGAAACTTGGAACAACTACATGACATTTTGTATGTTTCACTTTTTGTTAATTAAGTCAGATTTTCAAGTTTATAATTTCTTACTGAAATTTGTGATTGTCCAAACCTGCATTTTGTTCCTGCAATTTTCAGTAAATTGTCTTTCCAAAGCACTTAAGAATGATGGCTGATATCATTCTGTTCATTTTTCACATAAGAAAATTTTTTTAAGTGCCTGAGATTGTTTAGCAGGGTCAGCGCAAATCTATGGATATTGTTTGTGGAGTCCTGTACAACATGCAATTCATTGTACTGCTTCTCTTAATTAAATGTTGTATAGAAGGGAGAGGGGGAAGTATTGATCTTCTAAAAACAGGCTTTCTTTTGTTTCACTTTAAATTAACTGTTTGTTTGCCTATGTGCTACTCATGGTAATTTTCTTTTTAAATTACTACTCATAAATCATGGTGGCTATAGTCAGTTGTTCTATTCTCCTAATGGCTCCCTGCTTCCCTATGGATATACTGTAACTCCAAATATTTCATTGCTGGAAGGGTTCTTTGGTACTCAACAGTCTTAAAACATCTGTGCAAATATATGTACCATACATTGCCTGTGATTCAGCAGCTTTGGCTTAGTTGATTAAATGTGTACAGTTAGCGCTGCTGTGTTACCATGTTTGTTGGCTGCTGGATGAATTAGGATGAGAACAAAGAAGCAACTGCAAAGCAGTTTTGTGCTTGTGTGGTAGGGCAGATGTGTACAGCTACTGCTGTACTATTCTGAAGTAAACCTGTTGTTAAGGCAGTTGTTTCTGTTAATAACCTGCATAGATGAGCTCTTCAGGGTCTGCACCTCTTCCAGCTAATGTGCTTTACAGTCATAAAGTGAGAAGAGAGCTGTCACCCTGGCAGGCTTCACCCTGAATTGTTTCAGCAGGCAACAAGTGCCTGACACAAATGAAGGTATGAAACATGAAGACTTTGAATAGAAGATCTTTTCTTACACTATCAGCACTAATCCTATGTCTGTTTTACCTGCCCCGTCTATGCTCTGTGGCAGTGATGAGTGTGAGGGAGCAGCTGTGACAGTTGTTTCTTGAGGATTCTGACCAGGGAAGAAATACAAGCATGAATTTTACAAAATTTAGTCACATCCTGTACAAACACTGTTGATAAGCTGATCTAATGACAGTATCCTCATTAATTCCTTGTTATCATTCCTATCTTTGTTCTCAGTAATTTACTACAGTTTAGCTTTTTGTTTTGTTTATGATTGGTGGACTACTACCCCTTCAAAACTAAAATTCAAAGTAAGCAAAAGCACTGTGCCTTGAGAATAAAAATTATCTTTTGTTTGTGACATGTAATAATTGCCAAGAGGACAGAATTTTCACAGCAGTCATTGCTCTCAGAAAAAAAAAACCCAAACCAACCAGATTTGAGGAATGTAGCACTACATATTTCAGTTTTATTATCTTCAATGTTCATTAAAAGTATAATTGCTGGCATTAACTAGGAGGAACAATGCATGCCCATGAGCTGCAGTGCTTTTTAAAGGTCCATCTTATTCCTATTACCAGTATTTCTGCATTTATTGGAATAACTTTAGGGCTGAAAATATTTTCTTTCCTAGTGGGTTGGTGCAGTGTATCCTTTTCAGGTAAGTGAGAAATCTGTTCCCACATGCATGAATCCTACTGTTGTAATCCAGTACAAGTGCATGGGAAGAAATGCATTTAGATTTGTGTAGTCCCTTCAAACCTACTTTATGGAAGGAGGCCTCTGAAGTCCCACAGGAACATTTAACTACCACTATCCATCGTTATTAGATTGATAATGGACTACTGTTACATAAACAACACAAACATCAAGTAAATACTTCAGGGGAGTTATCACAACATCCTACTGTGTAGCTTGTCTCCTACAATTACCATACACATTTAAAAGGGAAGGAGAGAAATGTAAAAAACAAGCCGTATTATTTCCTTCATAACTGAAACAATTTACATATGCTGCAGAATACTTTAAATATATTTTAAAGCTCTACCTTTCTGTGTCAGTGTAGGGTTTATGTTCAAGAAAGATGAACTGGAACTGCAACAAGCAAAAAGAAAGGGCTATATGAATAAACCAGGAATGTGGACAGCCTATGTGATGAAAGCTAAAAGAGCTTATTCTTTTAGTCTAATAGTGAAATAATGACTAGGTAATAGTCTGATTTCATCACTAATTCTGCCTCTTATAGTTTTAAAAGTTAAGCATATACTTAGCAGTTAGTGATCCAATTCAAGCACCAAAAGATTGCCAAGAGGATAGAATGTCAAAAATGGTAGAAATCTGTTCATTTTTAGTGGAAGTTCTCAGTAGCGTCTGTCTGTTTTCCCTTATCCAAGTGCTTCCTGGACTTGTTTCCTGTCTGAATTCAGTAACTCTCTCAATGAGCCCTTTCTTCCAAGAGCTACATTAATGTTATTTATGTAAGAAAAACCCTTTTACTTTTTGCCATCTTTACCTGGTGCTTATGGTATTTTTCTCAGTGCAGGTGACTAAATATTTGAAAATGCAGTTCCTAACTAAAAACTATGTCTGCTCTGGAAGCTCCAGGTTTCTCCTAATATCTCACTGACATAATATTTACTGTATTGTGAATAGTTCTACCTTTAATTTTTAGGGTTTTCCCAAAGATGTTCCTGGGAAAAGCAGATTCTTATTTCAAATTGTTATGCCTGTGGGGTCAAATACATTGGGTTATAATTTTTACTGTCTCAAGAATACCTGTTCAGAGTTTATGCCAAATCACCCAGTGCATGCATTCCAAAAGGGAAAGCTCCTGTGTGCATACTTACTTGACAGCTTCTCAAAGTAAGAGGTGCCTTGATTCCCATTTCCTTGAAAAAAACCTTCAAGATATTCCACAGATGCTTTCAGCAAAGTGATCAGCTGGATGTTACTACCAGTAGTGGTTTTGAACCTTCATGTCAAGTAAGAAAGACTTAAGGGACCTTCTTTCAGTCAGTTGGTAACATATGAATTCTTCTTTTTGGAAGTGATCTGGGCCTGATTCTGGAACAAATTGTTTGAAGAACTCTCCAGCACAAGATGCTCTTTAAACTAAGTAGCATATAATACCAACTTTCTTTGATTCAACTGTGAAGAGAAATTTCAAATTACATCTCTAAATTTTGCAGAAAAAAAAAAAAAAAGTTAAAATAACAAATAACATGTATCCCAAAGAAGATGTACATGCCATAGTCATGTGAAAGCAGAAGGGAGAGCAGGCAAAAAAAATGAAGACAGAGTGACAGCCTCTCATGCACCTTCTTCAAGTAGAATGAGTTATTAATAGATACTCAATTCTGCTACATAAAGCTGGAAGAGAAGGTCAGGCTAAGAAATGGCTACATTTATGGTAAGCTTTCCATGTTAAAGTTGGTCTACTTCTTGTGGTTCCTTTATATTCTTTTAGATTTATGTTTGCTACCTGGACTGGTCATCATGGATTATTGCTTCCCTTTCCATCTTTTCAGTCTTAGAAGGATAGCAGCATACAGAAAACAGGCTTGTTTGTTTTCTTAGTCATGGTGCTGTATTTGCACAGGACCTGCATGTTTGTCTCCAAATAATTTTGTTTGATTCCATTAGTGCTCAAATTATTCCATCTCATTGAGGTCAAAGAGAGTCTGGAGGCACAGTCCCTGGCTTTTCCTGGCTTCTCCATCTGTGTATGCAAGTCTGTTTAGAAAGGAATAGTAGTAGTTTGCCTTTACAAGCATAGGATTAATGTTTAAGAAGTGTTAAATGCATTAGATACATTCTTGTATAGTTTATGGAATCATATGATGCACTTTTATCCTTCATCTTGGGATTTCACAGTACTTACAGACATTAATTAACAAAGTCTTCTGCACATCTGTTATGTAGGAATTATTATTATCCTCATTTTGTTTAAAAGGGCACATGATTTCCCCAAGTTTCTGCAGTGACTCAGTCAGAGAGTGAAACCTGGATGTTCCACCTACACCACAGCCCTGTATCTCTGGGTAAATTTATCAGCCAGTATGTAGATTTGTGTAAAATAGTTATAAAACTTTTTCACTTCAGTAATTTTCTGATGGAGATATTAAAACAAACAAATACAGCACTTGTATCCTGCTGTGTATGACCAGTAGCCAGGGAGGATGAAGGGATGAAACATTTTGTGAAAGGGACACAGGTAGATTTACTGATTGCTTGACAGGTGCTTGTAGTTCCCTACAGGAACTCATCTACAAACACTTTTATCTCCTTTCTGGATCCAGAGGAGGCAGAAGGGCAGAGCTGGATCTAGCTGGAAGTTGTTCTGTTGCAGAAAAGGAAATTGCATTTATTAGAGTTGCTGAAAGAGGTATGTATTCATTGTTGTTGCTAAAGCAGTGTGGCTTGTAATGTGTGCCTTAAAATTCTCCCTTTGTGTTATAGCAAATATTCTGCCTGTTATCCAAATGAGAAGATACTCTTACTTGTCTGCTATGTAACAGGATCTGATTGCTCCTTATTTGATAATGCATTATGGTATGCTTGGGGTTGTGTGCAACTCAGTCTGATCACTTAGGGCTCTGTTTATTTTAGAGTTGACCTGAAGGTTTCTGGACTGACCTATGATGAGCTAAATTTGTCTCTGATTATAAATCACTGTGATGACTCTCTTAGTTTCAGTCATACAGGTGTTTGCTTTTGGCCCTAAAGCCTTCAGACTCTGATCAGTGGGGATACTATGGCTGGTATATGAATTATGCAGATGTGATGGATAACTAATAGAATGTTAGATCTGCTGCTACAACCTTAAAAATAAATAAATAACTTCCTACTTGTCTGATGGGGAATTCTCCTGGTTCTAAAAATCCTGCTGAGATCAAGAGATTGCCAGAGGCTTCTAAGAAATGGTTCTTCCCTGAGAAATCAGGACAGGATTTGCCTTTTTTATTTAGAATTTAGAAGAGAAAGGGTATTTAAAGTCTTCCACTATCTTCCTGTATGAACAGTGGCTAGAGTTTAGCATGCTGTCTGCACTGGAAGTTTATTAATGCAATCACTCAAGCTGCAGATAGTTAAAACATTGAAGGAATAAGGCTGGCAGTGAGCCTAATCACTGTGCAAAAACAAGCCATACCACAGCAATATTAACCTTTGCTGTCTGGAGCGTTCTTAGTTTCCCTCTGGTGTGCTTATCTGAGCTTGCCAGAGGAACATGCAAGGTAAAGACTAAAGAAGATATGGTGTGGGGTTTTTTTTTATGTATTCCAGTCTTTGCAATGATTACTTTAATGTGAATTAAAATGGAATGTGCACTAATCTGCTCTGTGGAAGGTAAAGAGGCGGAAGGTTGGTGTAAAGGTTGTACTCTGATTCCTTTGGTTGTATTGTTCTCTTACTCCAGGAAGGAAATTTCAGTACAAGGCTGGGCAGCCAATCCCTTGAAGATAGTATGGTGCTCCCTTTAATATGCCAGAACTCTGGCCAAACAAGGGCTTCACAACCTATTTACAGACCTTTCAAATCTGTCACAATGAAACTGAGACTTTCACAGGAAAACTGAACCTCATTCTTTCACCTATGGCAGTTTCCCTGTTGTTTACAGCATGACATAGTGTGGCTCACTGATGTCATATGCTAAGTGCATCTTGTCAGCCTGACCCGCTTCTTTCTTCCTGTACTCATGAGTGTCTTATGAATGGGACCGTGGAGCAGAGGAGGCTCTGTGGGCAAAAACACAACTGACAATGTGATAGGAAGGCAGTTTTCAGAGGAATTGCACAGAATGTACTGGCAGAAGCCTTGGACTTCAGCCTTTCCTGTTATGTGCCTGAGTTTTCTTACTCTTGCCACTGACTCTTGGAGAGAAGATGCATCTTTCTCCTTATGTACCTGTGTACAGTCACGACATGATTGTGGATTCCACTTCCTGATAGCGAAAGGGTGGTGTACCAAACTGCTTCTGCACTTACCTACCAGCTGAACCATTAGCTTGATGAAGACTCCTTTTCAGCCATTTTAGGATGTGCAAGATCATAGTTAAAATGTTACCCCAGTACTCACACCAGGAGTTAGAAATACTTATACAATGATGCTTGTATAAGAGAGAGAAAGCAAAAAACCTTCATAGAAAATTTTCTATACAAATTCAAGATGGAATTGACGTTTGTGGGGCTTGGTCAATTTAGATTGCTTTGGACAGAAGATTTATATTAACAGTGGGAGTTATATCCAGGAGAAATAGAATCTAAATCTAAATCTTATGAAGAAAAATATTATAAGCTTCAAGGAATCCTCAGAGTAACCACATTCCTTAAACGATGGAAACTAGCAATTTGCAATGAATCTCCATTTCATTAATGGATTCAAAGAAGAAGATAGATCTGACCTGCATATCATCAATTCTGTCTTTTCACTTACACAGGATGCAGATGGAGGCTGAAGTAAAAGAAAATTCCTTAGCTAATCTTCATATAACTTAATAGAAAAGTCAAAGTAAATGGATTCTCACTTCTTGGGCTTAATTCTGGACCTGTGATAATTTACTTATTTCACTTTATTCAAGTTTCCTCTGTAAATGGATGTCAGCAGCCATTCCAGGCACAGGTTCATGTGGAATGAAGGTGTAAGCACAGATGTACATGGGGTTCAGGTAATCAGTTAAATGACTTATAAGAAATGCAGGTGGGAGGTCAAGGTAAACATGCTGTAAATCTAGACAGAGAAAAAAAACAGTTGTAGCACCATCACAGAGAGAATATGATAAATGACTAGTGCTCAGGCAGGATAGTAATTTAGTAATAAGTTATAAAAATTAGATGGTGAAGGAAACCTTTCTATTTTTAGTTATCTCTCTTAGAGTGGAGATAAAGTGCATCTTAGAAGTGCCCATTTTTCCATTGACTGTAAGAGAGTCCAGACAACTAGATCCATTGTAGGTTATATACCTCTAATATTGAAGAAAATAATCCCATGAAGATTGACATTAAAAAATTGCATTTAAAAATATTTTAATATTTTATATTAATATTTTTATATTGAATACCTTTAATCTCTATAATTGGCATAGATTTTGAAAAGATTTGATTCTGATGGTTGTTGATGCATCACTCATACTTTCTGTGTAGACGATCCAAGATTCCTACCGTCCGAAAATAAACAGTTATGTTTCTAGTGCTAAGTCCTACAAGGACCTGAAGGCTCAACTCTGTTGTTCGTGAAGCAGTCCCGTTTTCTACTCCACGGGCTGAAAATCTCTTTTGATTAGCCCATTAGTGCATGGCCAGGATGACAGATGATTCACCTGTAGAGCTAAAGCTGTGGACTGCAGTGTTTTTGGAAGGCTGGGGGAAGCCTGCGGTGCTCAGGTGCTGTGCTGTAGGGCTGCTCTGTTTGCTAATCTGCTTGGCTGCATATGTAGGCACCCATCCAGCGAGGCTTATGGCAAAGACTTGCACTGGAAAAAAAAATACTTTCTCTCTGCAGGTTCATTTTCTGTTTTGGCAGATACATTTAAACTTGGTCATGAAATAATTTACAATTATCAGCAGAGCCTGGTACCAGGTAATCAGAGAATTGCCAGTGGTACTGCTATTTACCGCATAAGTCGTCGTTAGTACTGCACACAGAGGATAGTAAAAACGTGGGATTTACAATACAGGTTCAAGATGCTGTTTGTCTAGTGATGGGAGATTCTGTTTTTGCCAAAATGATACATTTGTTGTTGCCAAAATAGGGATGTCAAACTCAGATGGTTTGGTTATTGAAAGATACCAGCTGTTATCAGATGCCTTCTGGCTTTTGTTTGGGTTTCAGATTTCTTTATAGAAATGGATCTTTAGTTCTTGTCCAGTTGTTGATATCAAAGAGAGTCAGACATTTTCCTTACTGTCATATTTTCATAAAAAGCCATTTCTAATCTTTTCTGTAGGATTTACATTTTATGTTAATAATACTTAGGTCTTAAATGCCAGTTCTTATAATTCTGGTGGCATCACTCGGGAATAATGTCAGTAAGAAATTTGTTAATTGCATATGTAGAAATGAAATAAATCAGACTTGCTGGTTCATAACTCAAATAAAAATCATCAGCCCTATGTAAAAGATGGGTATTATTTTTGCTAGTGTGTGGTTTCTGCAGAATGATCCAGTAGCTTCTTCACACATTTTGCCAAAAGTTGTTTAAATATTTTGCTGAATGGGAATAGCTGCCACAGCTCTGATCTGTTGTTCATCTCTTGACATGCGGTCTGTGGAATCCTTTGTACTTCTCTAAAACCTGCATGTGACATATGCATTAATATCTGATGTTGTGAGTCTTCATATTAAAACAAATATTTTAGAAGATTTAACATTGATGGATATCCAGTTTAAAAACTTTTTAATTCCTTCTTATTGAGGAGATTTATACAGCTTTGAGTTGATAGCTAATGCAGAGCTTCCTCAGAGTCATTGAAAAGTAGTTACAGGCACATTTATCACAAGAGTGAATTCTTACATCCCTTCTCGAGTACACAAAGGTTGTCCATATTTGTAGCATGAATAAAATGGAGAAATAATCCAGCCTTATGCTAAATAAGTTTTTTCTAATTTGCAAACTATGTATATTTTATATTCATACTTCAAGAAGTAAGTACTTGGTAGCATAGAGCTTTCCCTTGCATCTTAATCTTAGTTTGTAATTTTTACCTCAGATGTTAAAAAAAAAAAAAAAAAAAGCAAAGCATAAAATTTAGATAGATTGGTATTTTTCTCCAGAATCACATTGCTCCTACTAAAGTATTTATGGACATGTTCTGTGATACTCTGGTTTTTGAGAATTTTAGGTAGGAGTGCTTTTTAGATGAAAGACTCTAACACGAGACATTTGCATCAGGACCTCATGTCTAGAAGCTACCAAAGTAAAGTAGCTTTGCATTTATCATAAAGACTTAGATTATCTCATTGGATTTAGGATAGATTTCTGCAGCTAGGTGTTTAACTAATTAAATGCAGAGCAATTTGGCACAGCAGATAAAAATATGGGAAACCTCAGGACTGAAGTATTTTGGAGAACTGATGTCAGCTAAAGCAAGAGCCATTAAAAAAATTAGAGTGATTGAGAATTTTTTAAGCTGAAAGGTCAAACCAACATAATATTGAATGCATAAAGAAGAGAAAAAAAGGCAAGGATATGAAAAGTGGTAAGAAGATTTTGTAAATGTAAGTTTGCTTAGTGGAGCTCAAAGCAATGGTAGTTTTGTAATGATTATTAGTTTGATGGAGGAAGTGTTGTGTGTTAAGGAGGTTACAGAACATCTGCTTCAAAAAGTGAAAAGAGGGCCTACAAAGGGATGGTAATCACTGACAGAACAGAGTATGGAGGAGTAGTTTGGGAACTGAATTATTATGATGGTGAAGACTTCACAGCTCATGGAACAGTGACTTCATGTAATTTTTCTAGGCTAACACCATGTTTTAAGTGGTCATTGCAATATAAACTATAGGAATGGTTCCGGTTCTGACAGATGGGATGCATCATGTTCTAGGAGTTTTTCAGGGAACACAAAAACTCAGATCTTCAAACATCTTCAAGGATATATTTCAAAGGTCTCCGGTTTGGTATTTGGCCTTCCTGCTCAGGAACCTAAATGAAAGCTAGGTTTGTTCAAAAGCACTGAGCACATATCATGACTTCAGTGTACTGGGCTTTGGAAAATAGGGCTACAAATTATTGCAAGTTACACTCTGGAGGGGAATGTTTCACAGGAGGAATGTTTCAGCTCTTACAAGTAATATAATGCAAGTGTCTACTTATTGGCTGAGAGACTAAGGTGCTAGTATTTTCTCCAGGGTAATACAGAGCTGGAACCTTTCAGGAAGGATAATGTTATACACTGCATGCACTGTCAGTGCTCTGAGTAGGAGGTGAACTAACTGTGTGAAAATGCAGACAGTACCTCAGCAGCTTTCCTTACCAGAGCAGGACACAAACATACTGCCCCAGCTGCCAAACGGCCTCTTCAGGGGAGTAGGGGTTTTTAACAAGCTATGTGAGATTGCTTAGTTTCCTATTACCCATCAAGAGTTAGTGGAACAAGAGTAACCCCATTCTTATCCTATGTTTATTGACTGTTAAACTACAGCTTTGGGACTGGGATTCAGAGTTTTGAAACAAGTGAAAAAGAGATGTCACTTGCCTGTGTTATAAGGAAGGTTAACTATGTAAGGTAGGAATAGATCCTCTAATGTCACACCTGGTATCCTAAGCTATATGATGTGTCTGTTAAAGTGTGGTAGCTGTAGGGTTTCATTTTTATAAAGCCCAAGCTTCAGCTCATTTTTGTTACCTTCATTTGGAAGGAAGCAGTTCATTTTGCTAGGTTCACTTAGCAAATCAAAATTATTTCTTCTTTCTCTATTTTTTTCCCATTGGTTGGAGTGTGCATTCTATGCTTACCAAGTGTTCTTTTTGCTGTCAACTGTCTGCTTTTATTTTATCATTCTGGTAATGTAGAGCACGGGATGTTTCTGTTTCAGTGCTGTGATTACATGCCTGGATAGCCTCCAGTACAGCCTATTGTTCTTTCTTACTTTGAGTTGCAAGTGACAAGTGAACTCTAATTTTTAAATTTATTTATTAAAAACTCTAAACAACAATCTTCACATTCACAATCAAGATCAGTATTCATCCAAAGCTAGATATGTATAATTACCCTCAAGCTAAATTTAACATTTGCAAGTGTTTCCTATTTCTTGTCATAGTGTGAATTGTTCAATCTGGCTAACAGTGGAAAGATATTTAAACAAAGATATAAGGAATCATGCACCATCAGTGAATGGTTTAACTGATAAGGACAATTAGAAATAATTTTTCCCATCTATGTATCATGTGCGAGTTCTGAGATAGTTGTATAATCCAACATTGCTATGGTAATGCTTTGGTTCCATGTCAATAATGTAGTTTATTCCCAAACTGCTTGGCTCACACAATTTTTTTCCTCTGTGCAAAGAGACTGAATGAATTATCCAAGGTCAGTGACAGTGTTTGGAGCCAGGTAGTAGATCTGCATCCCCTGAATCCTGTGCTTTGATTTCACACATTTCTTTCTCATTTTTCTTGACCCAGTGGAAGAGGTGAGAGTCACCCAAGTACATTTCATTAGCAACCCAAACTAGCAGAGGAAGTTATATTATTAAAGGTCAGAACCTTGTCATAGCTAGGCCAGAAAATGAGCCTATAATCACATTTTAAGAGAGATATTTTGCATATCACCAGAGCTCATTTTCAAAAGCAAGAATGGATGAGGGTTGTTAACTGAAATCATCAGAGTCTCCACACTGTCAACTCAGGTTACCCTGTTGTCACTACATGTGGTCACTCTGCCCTTTTGTGGTTGTCACTATTCTTCATATCTTTACTGCAGGACAAGCATAAAAATAAAATTTAAGAATAATGTCTTGGAAATCATTTTCAAGATTGTTTGCCAGTTTCCTGATAACCAGTCAGGGCTACAGATGCCTGTCCCATTCTTATCCAGAAGAGGGCAGTGACAATACACCAGTTATTTCATATTACTCTTGCCAAAACACATGAGGGTTTCCTTCAAGATGGTAGACCTTGTGGAAGGTCTGTCTAAAATATCTAGTACTGGGGTATATTTTGTGACTGAGTTAAGGTAAATTGGTCGGAGGTGGGGTAGGTGTATTGTCACCAAAATCTGAGCCCATCAGGAGCCCAGTAGTTAAGATAAAATGTAGATTCTACAGTATGGAGCCTAACACTGGCATTAGCATCTGTCCAAGCAGAAAAAGAGTTCACTACTGATGTCATCTAATTAGAGCTAGGTAAAATATTGCTTTTTTCTTTCAATCTGCTTTACCCCATTCTCATTACAACAATATTATTCATAGAAAATAGTTTAGATAATAAATTGCTTTACTTCAATAACATTCTGAACTCCTTTTTGTTTGCTTTGAATGACATAAGTCATGTTTTCCTGAAAGAAATGCTGGCATGAAAGGAAGGTTTCATATATCTTGACATGAACATGCTTTGAATGGATGTGCCAGCTAGGAATGCTGAAATGGAAATCTCAAAATGCCCTCATGTTTCACAAACCCCAAACTGGAAACAGAAATAATGAAAATAATAATGAATGTTCATCATGGTAATGGTATGAGTGCTAATGATGGGTGTAGGAATGTAAGGAGTACAGTATAACATAATTCCAAGAACAAAGCTAAGGTTCACTTAGCTCAGTACACTTTCTTTGGCTGTGATCAACAGTATTCTTGGACCCGTGTAAGAGCTAAGCAAATACATAGTTAGATGTTGTGTGCATATTCTTTCTATTTCCAACTATTTGTTGCTGAAGCAACTTTCTGAACAAGAGGTGGTATCAATAATAGCTCTTAGTGGCTATTTCACATAGCATGTCTAAGTCACTTTGCACAGCAATCTTTTTCTTAAGCAGTCTTTTCACACACACAAAACAAGACATAAACAGATGTGAACCATTAATTGGGCTGCTATAAATATTGACCTCAGTTTTCATCCTGGCTGACATTCTAAGTATTAGTGAAGTGCAAGATCTCAATGCTATTTGATGAGCATGTTCATGGATCATATGTTTAAGATAATTTATTCTGAATCAAGGACTTTGCTTGGTAATGATGCCTTGAACCTTCCAAACCATGTTCTATAATTTAATTTATTTTTTACCACTATACCAAGAAGTGACATTTGCCTGTCTGAATCCTATGGCATACAAATATTTTTTCTTTAAAAGGTCATGAATGCAAAGTGTAATTAAAGAGTTAGTACTGAATTCAGTATGTAATGTGGATCCTCCCATGACCTATTGTCTTAAAAGCTTAATACCCTGTAGATTGTAACATATTCAGAAAGCTGGTAGAAATCACTAGGCAACTCCACCAAGTGTCCATCAGTGGAATATTCTGGGATGTTGACTTGTTTAACCAATTATTTTATATGCTCAAAAAAGTTAAGTTGTGATTATCTTTTGAAATCCATTATGATTTTCAAAGACAGCTTGGCTTCAGAATTTCCAATATCACAGAGATAATTAGGCAGAGACTATGTGAGTAGTTGTTCATTCTAAAAAGTGGTGAAATGAGCAGGACCAACAACAGAATACATTTGATCTTGGCCTAGTCCTCATGAGACTCCTTGTTTCTCAGTTCTAAGTTAAATATTCTATTCAGATGTTTAAGAAGTGATCTTATCAAGTTCACTGTACATATTTTTGATGGACACAGTTTATATATGATTTCTCTTACATCAATTTCAAGTATCCAGTTTATTGAAAGATGCTTCTTTAAGCACCTATATCTCAAAATATGATCTAACCTCTATGAGAATTTGATTTTCTCTCTTGTGGGTTCTGTGGTCTGCAGAGCCTCTTTCTGGAGTAATTCAGGACCCGAGGCTTCATGTGACTGGAAGGTAATTTACTAAATGACCAAAATGGAAATATTCTCCACCATGTGTTTGGATCATAATTGTGCTTGTAAACGGAAAGGCAGCACAGGGAAAGGGTGGCAGAGTAGATGGCGTTCACTGTGCATCTTGATGGTAGGCTGGTCACTTTAATTCTTGTCATCTGAGGTTTTGTGCAGGAAGGATTGACTGTGAATTCTTGTTTTTCTTATGCCAAAGAAATAAATCACTTGAAAAGAACCTTCAATTAACTGAATTTCAAACTAGAGGGACAAGTATAAATTTGGTATAATTAAAGGCACTAAAATCAGACAGAAAGGGAGATTATCTAATAATCTTTAATCTGCTGGGAGATAGCTCTATTGCTAGTAGCAAACTCAGTTAACAGATGCAATATGTTCTGAAATTTCTATTTGGTCACCCAACTTTGTCATGTATGCAGCTGCTTCTCCTCCCTTTAAAAAAATTAATTCTTCTTATTTCATTTAATTCGCAAAAATGAATCTTGGTTCCATCTACTGCTGGATTTGCTGTCATCAGATGAAACTATTTTTTGCCAGTTTTCAGTAGCTAGTAATTCCAAATTTCTCTTGTGTCTCTGTCCCATGAAAGACCATAAAAGTAACAGGTTTCAGGTCACCTTCTTCTGTATCATGATTCAGAAAGGATTAAAATTCTGTGTTAGTACTTGTTTCCTTCACACAAATTTTCCTTTGGTGGAAGATCTCTCATGTCATCAATATTTTCAGTTTCCTGTATTGTACATGCAGAGCTCTCTAACAGCTTTCAACCTGCAATTACAGCTCTCCCTTATAAATATTTAAATGGGAGTTCAGCTTTCAGACAGAGTACACCAGTGACAAGGATCAAGCTTTCTGACCTTTTGTTAATTTGCTCAGTGCAATAGGATTCCCTTGGTCTCAATTTTTGCATTTAAGAGAATAAATTTGCATTCAGAGACGGTGTCAGTATTCCTTTTTTTTTTTTTTTGTTGCTAATTTACTTTTGGTACATTTATTCTAATAGATCTTACAGAAAAAAAAAAAAACCCAAACCTGTATCTAAACCATGAATAAAATTTGCTATTTCAAATATATTGGTTGTTTCATAGCCCTTCCTCAGAGACCAGCTCCTGTTTAGCACATCAGAAAACTTAAAAGTCAAAAAGTATAGTAACAATTGCTGCATGTTCTGCATCTGACTCTGATTCTTTCAGATTCAGATGTAGGAGATTTGTACAAGTGAAATTGAACTTGGAGACAGTGTCCAAATAGAACTGACAACCCAGCTGCACCCCTCTGATCCATTCACCTTAAGCAGATGAGCTTCCTATAATAAATATATCACCTCTTCTGTAATTGAGGCTCCTTGTCTCACTAGTCATTCATGTTTTCCATGTCAGGACATGGCTAAGTGTGATGTAAAAATTCCAGTGTAACCTCATAGTCTATGGATAAAAGATGGGCCATCTGAACTTGGCTATTGGAGTAACTAGAAAACTGGCCAAGCTACAGCTTCTTAAAACTGACAGAAAACTAAAGGATCATGTATGTAAATATAACCCCTAATTAATTGGAATTTCAGGAACTGCAAAATCAAAAATTTGTCAGTCATGGTTTAGTAAAACCTGGCTAAAGTTTTGGTCATCTTTGTATTTGTTATGAGTTTATTATGGAGCTTTAGAAGGAGGAGAATTCTTGGTGCAGGGGTTAAGTCCAACCTGTGAAAGCTCTTGTGCTGGCCTTACTGTTTTGCAAGTTGCTTTTTCTTTTATTTTGTATATAGCAATAAATGAATGGGTGTAGCTATAAAGTTGATTAAAGAAGGGACTTAATTAAGGGTTGTAATTAAACTTATGGAGGAAATTACAACAAAACTGAAAATTCAAAATGAGCCTGTGTGATGTAAAGGCTAATGGTGTTAAGGCAGTAATCTCTATGAAATAATTGATTCTGTAGCCATTAGTCTTTTCTAATGAGATTAAGGACAAGGTGGCACGATCTTGCTAATTAATTTGTTTTGTGATTTCAAAATCTGAAGTAATAGTATAAAACTGGGGATTGTTTAATACAGCAGAAAGCTCTCTAATTGTAGGATAAATTGTCCAGGGGCAGTCAAGAAGTAATTTCTTACCTGCATTTATAGTAATACTGAGAGACTAGAGGTGTAGACCATGAAACTCCATTGGACTTGTTGTTTATACCCTTTGGAAAGGCTGGAATTTCAGAGGAATGGTAACAGCTCTGTTGGAAAAGCTGCTTGCAAAGCCTGTGCTTGAAGAGCAAGCCTTGAGCACTCTAGGAAGCCCCTGTTCTGTGCCTGCAGCCGGGAGCTTGTTTCCAAGGCTGGTGACCATAAACCCTCCTGTTGCGCCTGGCGCAATCCCTGCGGCAGTTCTGTGCCAGCTGCGGCTGAGCTGCCCTCCTTTGTTTAGGGTTTTTAGAAGTAATGCTCTCTCTCAGAATTAACTTAGACAGACTCCCACTCCATGAAGTGACTTCCCAAAAGGTATCTTCCCCTAACAAAAGGCTTTGTTGTTAGGAAACAGAGTTCTTGAGCAGTCAGCTTGCACCTTAATAAGTGACAGGGGTAAACAGGTTCCAGTGAAGATTGAATTACGATCCCATTCAGCTGACACAAAGCAACCACTGGTTCTTCTCAGGAAACTCATTAATAAATAAAAGATCCTGTGCTTCCCAGGCCCAAACCTAATAGAAATGTAAAGATACATGCTTTTCAGTGTGATTTCCCATGTTCTACAAGTATAGCCTTGATATTGCCATCAGAATTAGTTTGGTGCCGATGAAGACATCAAACATTATGTAAGTAAAGACATTTAAAAATAGATGGAAAAGGGGGGTATGAGTGGAAGTATCTATCATTAACTCTGTTAGACAATAACCTCTGATATTTAGCTTGTGCATACAGGTTGCAATTAGTATGCCTTGCCATTTTGTGTGTGGAGGGGCATCATCCAAAGTTATTTTTACAATTTCATTTTAGTGAAAAATACAAATTTTCAAGTCTTTGTGTTTATTCATGCTTATCATCTACCGAGGCAAATAACATCATCTCTTCTCTGTTGCTAACATTATGGTTTTTAGCACAAATGCAGACTCCAGAGAGTGTTGTGCTACATACACCTAACAGCAAAAGTGATTTCTCTGAGAAATCCACAGTTTAGCAGGTGGTATAAGATTAATAAGACAGAAAAAAAAGAGAGGGAGAAAGTAGTGGAACAACACTGGTGGTGATGAGAGTAACCTTGGTGTGTCATCTGGCTGAGTATTCCTAAGTTTTCATAGGTACCAAAGCAGCTGAGAATTTTAAGAACAGCTGAATACCTTGGTGAAACACTAATAGGGAAGCTTTTCTTGTACATAAGGAAGCAGCACATAGATAGTTATTAGTTAGCAAATGCAGTTAGTGAGGGATGAAACGTGGAACTGTTGGCTGAACAGAGGTGGAAAATGATACCATGAGAGTTTTTAACAGGATGTAGATGGAACAAGATCTAAGTGCTGTTTACGGAGTGGAAGGAAGTTATTTCAATGTTTTGCCTGCTGCTGTTGAATTGCAAGCACACTACAATGTGTGGGCTGTGTTGGAGTGTTTCTGATATCCTTTCCTACTCTCTTGCAGTATAGTTAAAATGAAGCCATCTTTGCAAAGATCTTTCTACTCACATTTTAATTTTCTAGTTTTTGAAATTGAACCCAAATCAAACATTGTGGAAAGGTGCCTTACTGCTTCAGAGCTGTGATTGCAACACTATTTATTTGTAAAAGTGTTCTTTCAAGAGCTCTAACAGCTTCACACAGTTATTTTGACCTGAATATTGCAAAAGGAGGGATGTGAAAATGGAGCATGTGGTTCACAGTTGTGAAGACTTTGTGCAAAAGTGAGGATGCAGTGAAAACTCTTACAAAAATTAGCTGCAAAACACCCTCTGTGTTCCGCAGAAGTATGTCTGTGGTGGGTTGACACTGACATCAGGTGCCCACCAAAGCTACTCACCCTTCTCAACTGGACTGGGGAGCAAAATTAGAACTAAAAGCTTGTGGATTGAGATAAGGAAAGGGACAGAATGCTCACTAATAGTTGTCATGAGCAAAATTGACTTGACCTTAATTTATTTCCAATCAAATAAGAGTAAGGTAGTGAGCAAATAAAAATTAAATCTTAACACACCTTCCCTTCACCATTCTCTTCTTCCTGGGCTCTACTTCCAATTTTCTCTGCCTTCTCCCTGGACTGGTGCAGAGGGATGGGGAATAACAGTAAACTTATTCCAGCCTGGGCTTCTCTCTTCATGGGGTCACAGTTCCTGCCAGGAGCCTGCTCTAGCATTCACTTCCCATGGGATCACAGCCTCCTTTGGGCCTCCACCTGCTTCGGTGTGGTGTCCTCCACAGACTCCATGGGCTGCAGAGGGACAGCCTGCTGCTTCACCATGGTCTTCACCACGGGCTGCAGGGAAATCTCTGCTCCAATTCCTGAAACAATTTACTCTCCTTCTTCACCAACCTTGGTGTCTGCAGAGCTGTTCCTTTCACATATTCCTTACTCCTTCTCTGGCTGCAGTTGCAATCTTTCAAACAGCTTTTGGGAGCACATGAAATAAAAAGCCAGGCTAATATAACACACTGTCTTGTAGGAAGAGCAGGTGCTAGTCAGCTAGTACAAATGCAGTTTTGACAAACTGGACACTTGATGTCTTTTGTTTTATTCTCCACAGTTTGGAAATGATCCATCATGTCTGCAGCCTGCAACATCACAGAAAATATTTGATCAGACACAGCTTTTAGAAGAAACCCAGATTTCTAAGTCTCATGTCACCACATTAAATCAAGAGGATCACCATTGGCAGTTTCTAGTAAGTCATCCTCGGTTTTACAATTTTATGGCAACTGATGAATTTCAAGACAAGTCTGATATTGCAGTCCATGCTGCTTCTCTTGGTTGGTTGCTTGCTTTGTTGGGGTTTTTTGTTTGCATGTACATTAACATGAGGGGGTTGGAGGTTTTCTGAAGGGAGTGTTTGAGAGAAAGAAGGTTTGATATTGATTTTGTAGAGTCTCATAGTATGGTGTAAGGACTTAAATAATACATATATGTACTTGAGACATAATTTAGGCATGAAATGAGAGTTTAATAAACAACAAAAAAATGGTATTACCAATAGTTCTATTGCTTTGTTCTGAATATATTAATATAAAAGTGCAGGATCCAGGGCTTAATGGGTATGATCAGCACATTCCAATCTGTTTTGGTGTATGCATCCTGACAGTCTGAATGTCAGCAGATTTCTATGTGTTTGCACATGTTCTGATTTTCAGGAACCTTTTGTATTCAAAGAGTAATCTTTTAGAAGGGATCTTTGAATGTGAAAGCTATAGAATAATGTTTGTGTGCTTGAAGACAACTTCCAGAGAGGAATGTGTGCACCAGCCTGGTGACTTGAATTCTTCCTTTTAGATAAAATACTTTCACTTAAGTATGAAGATATTTGAATATATAAACAGAACAATTTATATTTATTTTTAAAATCAGAGTTGCAGATGGAACTCTACATGTTGTTTCCTATAATTAATAGCTGTTTTATCTACTTTTGCTTTAATTAGCCTAAGAAATTAACTTTTTTTGGACTGTGAAATTATAATTTTTAAACTTGGTAATGAAAGCAAAAATATTATGAAGAAGGAAGACAAGCTTTTGGAAATTTTTGGAGAAATTCGTTTCAACTGTTTGTCTTGTTGATTTTTGGAGTAAATGCAGTTTGGTGAGTTGATGAGATCTGCTGTGTACAGGGTTCTCTAAACACTGGCCAGAGATATCTAAGTTGTCATTTCACAGTTGTCATTTTCCTAGAAGTGCCTAGTTAATCAGCTCCCTCTCTCCTGCTTGAGCATTGTTAAATATGAATGCTTTCTTACATGCATACATTTTCCTTATTTATGACTATTGATTGTATCTACCTGTCCTGACCAAATGGCCCTGCAACATTTGTAGTGAGTTCAAACAGGTTCTTGAAAAGAATTATGAAATAATTATGAATATCACGCTTGGTATTGCATGGTATCCTTTTGTAGGCTATCTTAATCATGGTAGGTAATATTCTTATATTCTTCAGAGAATTTATTCTATTGCTTTTAATGTATAAGGGGCAGAGGAGCTTTTAATAAAAATTCATTCTGTAAGTCTGCTTTATAGTGGTTAACACAGGTTTGGCATTCTGCATATAGTTGACTGCAATTCATTATTTCATAGCTGCATTCAAACAAGACCTGATCCTATAACTAGACCTGCATATATCAATATTTACTTTTACTGTATACTCTCCCATTTTAAAAATAAGCTATTGTGGCAGCCTAAAATCATGTATGTCCATATCTGTATACAGAATATGTGCATACAGTACACAGAGAGTTTATATAGCACCTTTGATCTTCAAAGCACTTTGCAACCAGTAACTAACAGAACAATTGAAAGAAAATTCATAAAGTGATAATAAACCTTTTTTCTTATATTGTATCTGACTAAACTGAAAGTAAAGGCTTAAAGCTTTGCTTTAAGAGCCTGGTATTTGATGGCTGAAGTTCTAAATTTGGTTCTGGATTTATGCATTTGAAGGATATGAGTTTGATTCCATCAGAAGTAATTATGTTTAATATGACAAGAGAAAAGTGTATAAATGTGGTATTTTGAACGGTTGTTAATTCCTTCTTTGCATCTCTGCTTCTGAAAAGAATAATTACATAGCTGTAATGTGAAATGAATGTTAAGGTCTGGGGAAAGACATTTCTGGTAAAAAAAAAAGTGAGGTCAGTCTACCAATGCTGTGTGTAGAAATTCCATTAAGAGAAGTCATTTGAGAAGTTAGGTAGTTTTTTGTAGACCCAGGCCCACTACATTTAAGTCCAACTTGAGGCAAAAATGTGATAATACTGAAATTAGTAAAAATTATGCTCTTAATTTCATTCATACAAAAAATTAGTGCTTTCAAGAAGAATAAAGTTAAAAACCAAAAAGCAGTGGTTTGGATTAGGGTTTGGGGAATAGCATAAAGAAATTATTTGCAGCAACTCATTTCAGTCCTATGTAAACAGGATCTTTGAGTCCATCCAGAGTTTATTCTCACTGCTCTGTCTGCCAGTGTTCAAGAGCATCAGAAGAAATCTAAATGGTTGCTGGGCAGTAGCAGCCTTCTGGAAACAAGGGTAAACTTTGGACACCCAAAACAGCCTCTATTTAAAACAGCCTTGTTTACATGGTATTGTAGAACAGCTAGTGAGAGAGCTGGATACTCTGATGTCAGGCTTAACATTTCCTAACAAAATACTAAATAATGTTTCTTTCACACTGTAGTTAAAGTACTTTGAAGCTAAACGTTAACTTACTGTTCTCTCCTATTTAATTGGTAATCAATTGCTGCCGCTCTGACAGTAACAATAACTTTTAATCATTTACACTGAAAAGAAGCAATAAGTGCAGTTTTAAATTCCGGTTATGTTCAGGCTCTGCTGCAAGAGGAAAATCTTGTGTGTTAGTAAACAGGCAGGCAGTTTTTCCTCCGCAGACAAATGTTCCCTGTGCCTGCTGTCAGCAGCTTTGGGGTACAGAAACACACCGGCTGGCAGCCGCTACCTGCCGGTTACCAGGCAACAGCAGCACCTGACCCTGCAGCTGCCGAGTGACGCGAAGCTCCCTCCTTGGAAATTCAAGCACTCTGGGTTTTGAAGGGAGGTTGATAAAAAGGACATTAGTGTGACTAAAATGCCGCTTCCACCACAGCAGCAACATGTCAGCAGAGTTTCTATAACGACAGTAGTTTGCTGTGATCTAGCCCTCTGTCACATGGTCGTGGTGGAAACATAATTGCTTTAGTCTTTTCTCTAAGATACACACTGTACTCCATTTAAGCCTTTTTGCCTCTGTGCAAAGTAGGAATCTGTCATGCTTCCCAAATATTTGCTTGGATTCTTTGTTTGCTGAGGTCAGAGCGTTAGGTGTTTCTAATCATAGGCAAAAACTGAATTGAAGGAAAAAAAAAATATTTATTTTTTCATTTGTAAATATTTTTTAGTATTGCTTGCTATTCAGAGATGGTTTTCACTCTCTTAATGGTGGCAAAATAATGTGGCTGGATTTAATATATTAAAAATATGTATGCTTCTCATATAATAGTGTTTAGCCTAGATAGCTGGCTCTGTCAAAGGAACTTTTGCCTTTTTTTTCCTGTGCCCTGTACATGTGAGAGATTTTTAGCAACGAATACAACACTATCCAGTGCCAAAACCAGTATCTGGAATTTGATAAATACTGAAGTTAATCATAATGTATTTGAATTTTTAACATTTTGGGTCTCTTATGAGCATTTTTAAACCTACAGCCCTGGGTGCCAATGAGCTATTTAAATAGCTTGTTTTTATTTATCATTCTATCATTAGTTTTCTTCTCCATATCAATTCCATTTCTAATTATTTTTTTCTAGATTAACTGTTGTCTGTGCAAATGTAGAATTTGGTTTTACTTTTACTGATATGTCAGTATAATAAATCTTTTGTACCTGCAGGCTGTGAAAAGAACTTTCATGAAAAAATAGAACTTTATATGGTTTTAAGAAACTTTTTTTTTTTCTGATGGATACTCAAGCAGATTGTTCCATTCCCGAATGAGGCCCAAACAATGAGACATGTCTAGTACAAATCGGGATTAAAGCAGTAGCCATGACAGCAGGCTGGCTTTCTTTTTTCTTCTCTAGAACTTAATATTCTTACTCTGTCAGTTTAAAAAGATTCTTGACTCAAATGTGACCTTTCAATAACAGCACACTTGTAACAGAGCTTCCAACCTTTCTCCTTTCCTGAACTAATCAGAGCCCTGGTCAGGATAGGGCAGGAGGGGCACCAGCTAGGAGCAGGTACTCAGCACTGTGGCTGTTGCTGCCTGAATAGTTCATGTGCATGGTGGTGGCTGTTCAGGGAGCTCTGGAGAGACGAGGTTTGCTCAGATGTTCAAAAGAGCAAAGGTGAGTCAGGCCTTGGCAGACTCCAGACAGTTGCTGCCTTGTTATGTTTCTGGAAAAAAATATACTGTGTATTTTTCAGGTGTTACAGGTCTGTAGTTGTGATTTCTCTCATGAATGCATCCATTAATCCTGCTGGATTATAAAATTAAACTGTAAGGCAACAACCTTCTGACAACTTTTTTATGATATATTCAAGCCATACAGATTCTTACGTTAAAAATCAGGCTTTTTTGATGGCAGATTTAGGAGACATTACAAAATTATCTAACTGAGCAGTGAATCATCTAAACAAATAAGTGCAATGAAACATTCTTATCTCTACTTCTTTATAAGGATTGGAATATATGAGCTAATTAAAATCTAAAGAAATTGAGAGCTAGATTTAGGAACTGATTTCAGGTTTTCTCATTTCCAGGTAGTGCTTGCAGGGCATTGTTTTTCTTTGTGCATTTTGCACTCTGTCATTTCAGTGCATCCAGTGCATCCAATAACAGCCAATGATGCAAACCTTCAAGGTTCAACCTCCTCTAAGATAATTATATTCCAAACCTGACAATGGTTAATTTTTTTTCCTTCTTAAAAAAGTAATAGTTTCAGCCACGTTCAGCCCATTAGTTCATCGTTACCTGAGAGGCAGTGGGTGGATGAGGGAAATGAGTCGTGCTCAGCATAGCAAGGAGATAATGAACTACATAAATAATTAGCAACACATTTTAAAAATATGCTCATAGAGAGCCAAAAGTGTGTTGGCTTGAGTGCATGATCTCAAAGATGTAATTTAGTCTATTTATTTCAGCAAGGCAAATATTATTTAACTCTTTCTTTGTGGGGGTTTTTAGAGTTCCTAAAATGTGAAATGTAATCATAAAGGAACAGAATATGATACAAAGCAAAGCACACTACACTGAGACTACTAGTGAGCATATCTGAAACTTGCTTCTCCTTCATTAGCAGTAGATGGAAGGTTTTGTGTCATTGCCACAAAGATTTGCAGATAATATCCAACAGTTGAAATTTCGGAAACAAAATGACAGACAGCTTCACCTGGACAAAGAAATGAATGCAAATACTTGATTTCTACTCTAGCAGCTGTATCATTTCACTTAACAGAAGATAAATGCAATTCTAGACACAGCCAGTGCTTCCAAAGAAGACTAGAGGATTAATTTCAATGGGATTTGATCTTTTGCAAAAATCCAAGGCTAATATCATTCAGTTTTATTGAGTTAAGAAAACAGATACATAACTGGATATCTATTAAGAAGGGAATGACCTATTATCTCATTACTGACAGTTCCAAGTTCCCTGTGGGCAGGCAGAATTTTACCTGAATGTGGCAGGAGGGGGTGTGAATAAATGAAACTGCTTCTGGCCACTTCACTGTTGTGTTCATGTAGCCATATGACTAAGCCATGTAGCTCTGCTTTAAGTGTTCTGGCTGAGTTGCTTCTGCTATTTTAAAATCCTGTGGGTTGGTTGGTTTGTTTGTTTATTTCAATGATAGCACTTTCTCCTCTATTTGCTGACATATTTGTGTGTCATTAAAAAAAGGGAATTTGTTCTTGGTTTTACAGGTTAGGAGTTAGCAGGTGGTTTAGACAAGTGTCTAGGCCTTGTCTTTCAGATATGATACTTGCTGTATAGCAGATAAATAAAATCCAAAGAAATATTTTCCCAATGTTTTTGCCACATTACTAATAAAAAAAATTATTCCTTTTTATAAATAACAGAAAATTGAGAGTTACATCTGTCTTGGGTAGGTTTGTCCTTATCATAACAGCCTGCTGAAGAAAATACCTCTCATTCCCATTGGGACACCCAGTAGGTGAGAATCATTTGCTTTCAGAAAAGGAGTGCTGAAGCCAAGGAAGGCCCAGTAACTTTACCTCAATGCTTTATTAGATAAAATTAATGTAGTCTTTTAATTACACATTGAAGATCAATGTGCTGACCTAAGAGTGATGTGTGCTGCTGAATTTAAACGTGTGCTACAAAGCAGCTCATGGGCAGCAGTCCAACCCCAGAAATGCATTGCTGCTTTGATTACTTTCTCTGCTAGCAAAAATAAGAAGCAAGGCCAAGAATATGAGCAGGCAGAGTCAGGCTGTGACTTAGAGATGTGATATGTTTGGGTTTTTTCCTTTTCTCTTACGGATTTCAGTGGAGATGTGCTGGAGGGAGGCTGGCCCAGCCCCTGCCCTGGAAGCACGTTGTTGTCCTGTATTGCCTGTCGGCAAGGCTCAGCCTGGCCCCTTTCATCAGCTCTGAATCACTTCAAAACCAGTGCATGTGATTGTCAAATTGTTTCCATACATAACACCCTGTGGGAATTCAGCTCAGACACCAGAAAATAAGAACATTATCTAGTAAAAGGCCTTTGAATATGGGAATTTATGAAATATATAAATGTGGCAATAAAATAAAGTGTCTGTCACTTATGAAGTCATGAATGTGTAGTGATGCTTTAAATGATGGTGTTCCCTTTACTTAGCCTGACTGTGATATGTACATATCAGCACAGACATTAAAGACTGGAGTCCAAAGAAACAGTGATTAGCATATTTTAAAGTTTCCTGCACTGACTGCTTAAATACATTTGCATTAAGGGAAAGATGAGACTCTCTATGATGTGCTTTGTGTGACAAAGGCTAAAAATAGTTTTATTAGAATTTTGGCTACAGTTCCTCAATTTTAACAGTTTGAGAGAAAAGAAAGAACTTTTGAAAGGTTATAATTATTGAGTTATTTGTTGGTGGTTTCTTGTTTGGTTTGTTGTTTTGTTTTTTTAAGTATACCAAAATAACATTAAAAATTTGGGACAAGCATGCTATTCTGTGCCTTTGCATTTGCATGGTTTGCAGCCTAGCTTCCCACTTGAGATGGGGCTGGGCTTTACTGGTGCTTACTCTCAGCAGGTAGCCCTCTGCAGCTGTTCAGAAAGGAATTCAGTGTGTAACTTTGAAGGTGATTGCACAGAAAAAAGATTCTGAATTTACAAAGCAAAGCATTATGCCTATCACTCAGGAAATCCAGCATTGTGCAACTTTATCTGAGAATGCATACATTTCGTTTAAATCATTGACAGAATTTTAGTTCAGGGACCAAAAAAATGTCAGGTTTTTAAAGCCTGTTTCCTCATGTGATGGGATCCAAAAATATCACCTGTGGCAACAGAAGATGCCTGCATGCCAGGCATGGTGGTGTGGAGGGAAGAACAAAGCAGGCTGCTGATGTGTAAGTGGGGAAACCAGCATTCAATCACACACTGAAGTTGTGACGCATGGAGTGAATTTTTAGGCCTGCCGGTTCCATTAAGTACTGTCTGGGATGAGAAAAGGCAATTTAGAAAGTAGGAGCTGCTGTTTTCAATTTGCTGCTGTAATTGTAAACAGTGTAATAATAGCAGGGATACGGTCATTAGAACAATGGGAACAACTGGAACCCACTGGTATTGTCATTGCAGTCTAAGATCTGTATGTGTGCTTTGGTAACTCTCAGTTTCTGGAGGAGCACAGCCATCCTAGCACATGCACTGTGTTGACAGAGAAAAAAATAAACATGTAAAGGATATTTTTGCATATATTTTCTGAATGAAGATTCTGCTTTTCTGGTGAAGCATACAATTACTGAGATGCTGAAGACTTTAACAACTGTGTTCTCAGCCATCTTTGGAGGCAAACCCATCCTTAAGATTCAGAGAATAAATGCCATTACATTTCATAACATATCCTTGTAATACACAGCCTGTAGAGTTTAAAACAGAATGTGCAGGAACCATCTAGAACTAGAGTAAAAAGTAGAGGTTTTTTGCTCTGAAGTTTACATGGTATGTGAAACATGTCACTGCAGATAACTAAACACAGCAGTGTTGTAGAATATATGAGAACAGTGCATTTGTTAAGAGAATGATGTATCAGAAGTCCAGTAGTCTATACAGATGTTAAGGAAATTATTATTGGCTGGAACTTAGTTGAGTGGATGCAAGGCTAGAAGATTGAAGCTCAGTTTTACAAATAAAACCTAATTAGCCTTTTTAATTAACACAGTCATTTTCTCATAACTTTCTCCTTTTAGAATGGATGTGGTCAAATGCTTAATGAGATGTTTCTGGATGTCTGACTCAATGTTGCAGTGCTCTCAGCATGATTATTCAAGGATTTGCTGTCAATTTATATATTGTGTGTAAATTCAACTGAGAAATACTACAGGGGGGACTTATTAGGAATGACAAGCTGTGATTTAAGACTTTGGCTTCTTTTTTTCTTTATGGAGTTGCATTCTTCATGTCTTCAGCTTACCTCCTGTATTTAGACAATTACACTATAGAAGTCATCACTACTCAAACATCCATCCACAGTTTAACACATAGTTCATTATGCCTGTGCAATTCTGGGGGGTCCTTTAGTGTTTCAGAATTCTGATTGTTTTGTCTTTGGTGCTTGATTGAGTTCTGACAGCAGCATGTTCATTAATGTAAATACTGCTACAACAGTTAGCTGTTAGCTGAGGTGTTGTTTGATACAAATGATTCCATGAACTTAAGCTTGGTAATTTTTAAACTTTTATTAGATCTACACTGACATAAAAGTTTCATGATTCTTAATCCATGACTTTCATATAACCAGAAATAGAGAGTGTGTTCTTCTACCACATGTGTATGGCAGCTTTTGGTGAAGGTATAGGACCACATGTCTGTGCAGCTCTGAATGTTTCCATGATCATTTTCATACTTCTGCATCCATGTTTTTACATTCAATATAGAAAGTATCAACCCCACCAACTAAAACAAACAAGAAAAAAAGAAAAGGCAGTTCTCAATGTGCAACATGAAGCATTTGGATGCCCTAGTAGCATTGTGTCAGATGTGATGTCAACATGGATGGGTGACAGAATGGGAGACATAAGAATGATTCATACTGTTGGAAGGGAAAAAATTGTAAAATAGGTAAGCTGCTGTGATGGTGGGGTGTTCAAAGCACTTCCAAGATTTTCCCACAGGATATTTTGACAACCAATTATAATTTTCAGAGAGTTTGGAATATTTTAGCCCAGCTAAGCACCCCATATGAGAAGCTTATTCACATGCTTTGAAAGTCAGGAGCCTCTGAGATCATTAAAATCTGCTCTTGAAAGCTCAGGAGAATAGTTTTTATCCCCTTATTTCTGGCACAACATTTTCTTTAGCACTTAGACTTTTATTATTCTATCAGTTGGCCTCTAGCAGAAAATAGGGACTGATTTATTTTTAAAGATAATCAAGATCTTTTAGATTTCAAAATTTTATTAAACAAAAGACTTAGTTCACAGCTAATTCTATCTCGTCTGTGATTGTCAGTGTCTTTATCTCTCCTTTCCATCTTTAGCTGTGCTGCCATAGAAAGAATTCTGTCATCATACTGCCCACTGTAGGGCAAATTCTGAATAGAGCTAAACGAAGCATTTGTGTGCTAAAATCTTTTGTCTTTTTTTATTAACAGTTTTCTATATTAGCATTATGATTTGAAAAGACAAGTGAGAATGTGTTAGTCACGCCAGGCGGTATTTGCATGCTAATCTTGATACTCGTGCAAGTGAGTTTCTCTGGGAGATGTAGCTGGAAGAGGAGGAAAGAGTAAAATGTACAGACTGAACTTCAAACCCACGAGCTGGAACTTTGTAATGAGAGTAGCGAGTTTGCTAGAGGCAGTTCCTGATGCCATGAGAGATCTTGGATTTGCTGGCTGATGATCCCATTATGGATCTCTGCAGCCTGTCTGTAGGTGCAGCAGGCTCTGGGGCACTCGTAGGCTCCAGAGCACCCTACCAATTTCAGAGCAAACTTGATTAAGCTGTTAAATTGCAGATCATTGCTGACAGTAAATTAATTCTTGATCTGAGCCCTATTCTGCAGTACATTGGGAGACTTTTGCCAGGAGGCCAGTGGCTTGAAAATGGGTAATTAAATTCTGCTGTAAATACATTTTTATCTACCCTTCTGCTTGCAGGAGCTGGCAAACATGCGAGAGCCATTAATTAATACCTGTAACTTGCTTTAGTGGAATAAGCCCTGCTCCTGTCAGATTCTGAAATGTAAGCCAAGGCTATGAAGTGAGGAGCAAGTAAAAGATAAAGAAAGCTGGCAAAAGGCATTCAGGAGAGGATCTGTTCTTTCTCTCTAAAAAAGTTGGCTAGTTTGCACATTGGGCAATACTTTGGTCAGAAGTCAATGTAGAGAAGAAAATTTTAAAAATCCCAAATACAGGAAAAGTAACAAGAGTGGCAAGATTCAATCTGGGAATTTCTCAAATATGTAATTAATCCCTTATGACCCCACATTACAACATCAAAAGGTAATTTTAGCAGGCTGATCATATCTGGTGCACACAGAGTTGTCACACAAGGGGTTTTTTTTATTGTTTGCAGGTTTTATTCAGAAGTATTGGAAGGAAACAGAACCATGTTTGCTAGCACTATATTATCACTATTTTCCTTCCATTCCTCTGAAGCAAACTCAGTTTTGCTACTTTTAGGATGTCTCCTAAAGAGAGAAACCAATTTCTCCACATTTGCCTGTGATAAATAGTCTATAGTATTTTAAGATTTCAGGTATACTTCCAGCTCTCCAAACTGGTTTAAGTCTTTCACAGGGAGTCTGACTTTCATGTACATACCCCTAAGATTCCTGTCAGAGAACTGAGGGTCATTCAGGTAAACAGAAAATAGTGTAACAAGGGGGAGTCACAGTAGTGACATATCCTTTTAAAAGAGAAAGGATTGAGCAGGAGCAGCTGGCTAAGTCCATATCTGAATAGTGGAAGGAACTTTCTAGTACTCTTCTTAAAATTGTTTCAACTCCTTTGTCATTGTGTGAATAATTACCTAGAAAATAAGGAAAGTGTGGGTATCTTTGAACATCGTTAACCATCTGTCTGTCTTCAGCTGTGAGTCAATCTGAATTATATTGAAGGTGTCTCTCAGCAACCTAATGCTATTAGCCTGAGCAGTGTTGTAACTCATTTACTCTTTTGTGCTTAACATCACAGACAGAGCTGAGTTTTTGAAAGCAGATGTTTGGAAACTCAGCAGGCAAAAGGTTTGCTTGGCAGCAAACATGTCTATAAACTTTATCTGAAATGAGGAGATCATATAAAATGGAAGATATCTGATAGTGACACCACATGGATCATTTCCGTTTTCTGGCAAAATCATAAAGCAAAGAACTGTAGTTCTAAAAAATAAAGTTGCTTTACTTAACCTCTCTCTGCTTTCTAAGGTTACTAATCCCAGAAGAAAGAGTTATTTTGAAGGTCTAGCTTATAAAGTTCGATCAGTTGTTAAAAATCAACTTGGAGAAAAGTCCCAAGAGAGCCACAGGAGAGAATTTAAGTGCAGCTGTGAGAGGAATGTTTTCATATGGGCAAGTTTATTGATAGCTGCCTTTATGCAGGACTAAAATAATTTACTTCATGTGTGTTTGGTTTTTTAATGATTGCTTTCCATTAGTGCTATGAAATACGTAGTGAGAAAGCCTAATGCATCGTGATCACTAGTAGCCTCACCATTCTCCTGAGAAAATGCCACAAATTAATGATATGGTGAGTTGCTTTTTAGGGAGCTGTGCAATCATTTTTGTTCAAGCCTGTGGAGAAAAGCTTTCTGAGCTTTTTCCTTTTTACCTTCTGAACAGCATGATCATGAGATTTCATTAAGAATACATACATGAAAACATAATACTTGTTTTTATCTTTATATATAACACATATATAAAGATATATAGACTTTTATATTTATTTATATAGGTATTAAATCTATAAATACACATACATGTAATATAGTGCATATTTAAAATCCACAGTCTGAGATTTGTTGCTTTGCTTTCTAGTGCTATTAAAAATTTAACCATGTCTCCAGCTGAGACACTTTGTCATTTTGAGAGCAATGTAAATGTTAATAATTAAAAGCAATTAAAAAGTGTGTTAAAAGTCATGTAATTTTTATAGGCTGGCTGACTGAATAATGGATGCCTCCTAGATTTTCTAGAGTTCCAAAACATTATTAAACAAATACTTCTCCCATTTTAGAAGTCCTGTAGTAATTAAATAATCTGTTTTGTCAATTTAGGAATACAAGTTGAGGTTTTGGAGCAAAATAATAAATTATGATCCCATATAAATCACATAATTGCCATGCTGCAGATTACTCAGAAGGGACTCCTGCTTTCAGTGAATCCAGATGTACAGGATTTGAAATGACAGGTCAAATGAAAGGAATATATGTGAAAAATGATCCTGGATATGTTGTGTGAAGTGTTTTGTGGTAAACCATAAAGCCTACACTGTAAACACATCTCACAGGGCTCAGTGCTCAGAAGAAAATAGTACAGCTCTAGAAAAGAGGAAGTTCTTCTCCCTTCTGAATGAATGATTAAGGGGCTAAGAAAACTAAATGCTTCTTCTATTTTTTTAGAAATAAATTAGTAGGTTAATAAAGAAGTGATAGTTGCATGACTGGCTTAAGAGGAGTTTACACAAGTGACAGAATTATTGTGTGGGTCAAGCTGCAGGGGCTGTCAGTCCAATCAGAAGTTTCAAGTCAGTGTTTCTTGGCTGCACTGCTGTTTCACATGGCTAAGCCTTTCAGCATGTAGTTCAAGCATGGATCTTGTGTGAGACTTGGGGATGTAAGCTTTCTCCATTCCTTGGAATCACTGTATGAAGGGTACAATATGGAATATAAATGTTTCATACTGCTTGTCTGTTACACTGGTTCTTACACCCAAGAAACACTGAGTGAAGCCACGTTCCAAAGAGAGAGTATGGCTGTCACAACAGGTTCTTCCCCAAAACCTTTGTGAGTCCCAGTGCTGCACATTTACTGCAGTTGCTTGATTCAAAGAACTGAAAAGGACAGCAGGCTGCAGTACCACCCATACTAAGGTTATCCTAATTTCCCAGAGTAAACATTCTCCAAGCACGTTGATACCAGTTCTGGAATCACCATGCAGACTGACACTGCACTGGGTCCAAAGTTATACAAAGATGTAAATTTGACTTCATTTACTACTGCAGATATTTTCTAAATGTTCATATTCTTGAAGCAGGACAAAAGGCTTCTCTAATAAGGAAAAACAGGTGACCTGATGTGTGGCTTATGCATTTCTATTGTGAGTTTATAGACCTGTGGAATAGTCTTCAGATTAGGTTTGTAAGCAGGAATGTTGTCACAAGTGTCAGTGGTAAAGCACTGGCTCTTGAGCAGTTTCCAGAGAGTGCAGTTAAACAGCAGCACTTACCAGGCAGCAAGAGCAGTGTCACTGAGCATACAGATGAGTAATTTACCATGGGGCTTCTGTGGCCACTGTCTTATTATTACTGGAGTTCAGTTCTTTTGAGCTGAAATCGTTTCTGTTACTCCAAATGAATAAAAAACTGCCTGACAGTCACCAGTTGTGTAGGGCAGTTGGAAAAAAAACAAACCACATTTACTCTAATTTTTTGAACAGAATTGTTTAAAAGAGTTCTGTGGCACATTCTCCCTCACTGGTCCTGCAGTGTCCTTGTTGGAGAGTTGTTGGGGCATGGCCTTTGGGCTCATTTTCTGTGTATTTTTTTTTTATGGTGGTGGGACTCAAAGAGCTCTACTGATCTGGCCAGTATTTTGAAAAACAGATTTAATATAAAAGGAAAAGCTGATTCTTTCTCAATTATTTCAGGCCTCTGAACCAACCATGTATTTATTCTATTGAAATCTCAGCTCTTTCATTTGGCAGAATAGTTTCTATTTTTTAATGCAGGTAAGCATTACCTTGAAAGAGAAAAATGTTCTCTGAGCTCTTCACTTACCAAAGGGAAATTATGGAAACTAGTTCAGAAGTCTGTCTTGTTTTCTTCGTGTCCTTGCAACGTCTGCATGCCATGTAAATTGTCTGCTTTTATGTCTGCAATGAAACCATTGCCAGCCTCAGAGCTATAGACTTGTAGATCATGATTTAGAGAACAGAAGAATTTGGTGGATCAAATGATTGACTTTGCTCATTATTTTCTGTGAGCTGCAATTTATGTGTCTCCTTGGCAGATAACTGAGGGGGGGAAACTACTTTTGCAGAACATCATCAATACAGAAAATTATGGAGTACTCCCCACCCCAATCCCATTTTCTCCTGTTTCTATTAGTGTGGTCTTTTACAGGTTGAGGAGTTTTTAACTTCAGTTTTGGAATTTACTTTCAGTTCTGTTTCTTGGATTCTAGCCTTGTGAATGCATCTTCTTGTCACCAAATTAGATTGACAGATGAGCTGGGAGATACCCTTTGCAAGATATCAACTATTCAGATTCTGGAAATAAATTTGCCTGAAATAGGACTGTGTCTTTATCTATAAAATGAATAAGCCTGCAGTACTCCCATGTAATAGTATTTTTAGCACATTACCATATAATTAAGTTTAAAACAGAGACAATCCCTCGAGTGTGATTGGGAAATCTCTACCTCTGGGAAAAATTACCACCATATTTAGTAAGCTAAAAAGAATAGTTGGGAAATCATTGCAAAAATGTTGATAAACCAGGTTTAAGTAGCTAAACACCCTGTACTGTTTAGCTAGGTGTGGTATTTTATCTAATAGTATAGGGAGTGAAGACCTTTTACTTCAGAGTCAATAATAACCATTTGAAACCACTCAGGATTTTAATCTTGCTATCTTGGGTAATGTATAAGAAAGTCACCTGTGCTTTAGCACTCTAGATATTTTTGGTATACAGTTCCTCTTACAGGAAATATAGATTTGGTATTGTCTGAATATTCTGTAAATTCTTCTCATAAGTATTTTGATAGAGCTAACTAAATACAAGTTGTGTTTAGATGTTTCAAGTTGGCAATATTTAGTGAAGTTTGATGGTTGAGTTCAGTGCCAAATTTCATTTGCTGTTTCTGATTTATTTAAAGTAGTAGCCATATGATGGTCAATACTGAAGTATGAGGATGACTTTGGGGAAGAGCAGAAGGGGTTTTTTTATTAATATTTTGGCAAATTCAGAATAATTATTTCAACTTGAATAATTTTAAAAGCATTTAATTCTGCTTGTATACTGCAAACAGTTCATGTGATGGTTTGGGCATACTGTATCAATGAGTATTTGGTACAGAAATTTATTTTAAAATGTATAAAATAATGTTCTAAATACTGATGAAATAAGAAGCTACAGAAGCCTTGTAATAATGTGCTTATTACATTTTTCCAAGGCCAAGTTGTTAATTGTGATCTGTGAGTCATTACAAATCCTCTGGGCATGTTGCAGGTTTCTCCATGTGCCTTCCATCACTAATGTCCTCCCAACATCAGAGTTCTGCATGTGTCAGTGCAGGGAGCTCATCTCCTGAGCAGCATTTGCAGAGATCTGATCCAATTGGGGCTTGGATGATCACAGAGAAGCTGGGGGATGAGGTTGGGGTGTTCCATGGGATAACAAATGAATGAGTAGCTTTCTGCAGGAGAGTGGGGGTTTGCCATAAGGAAAGTGCTGCTTGTCCATAGTTTCAGCCCATGACTGGACTGAAAGATACAGACATTTGATAGGAATGACTCCTCTGTGTAACTCAATTACACTTTAAGTGATGCCTTATAAGAAATTGAGTGGGGTTTTTTTGTTGCAAACATGAATTTAGAGAACAACAAAAGTTCTCAAGATGGTTTGATTCAAGTGACATTCATGTCTCCCACCCTGCAAATGCCTCTTCTGGTTCCTAAGCAGGCTGGAAAATCAAGCCTGGATTGAGCTGTTAGAACACATGCAGAGATCTGTGAAGGAAAATTAGCCTTCCTCACAGACTGCAAGAATAGCAAAAAGAAGAGAAATGACGAAAGCTGTTGCTGAACAAAACAAATTATTTTTAGCAGCCTCATTCTCTTGGCTCTCCCAGTTGAAAAGAGAAGCCATTCTGTGCCTATGTACCTGGCTGTCAATGGGTAGTGTTGACACACTGAGTACGTGTAATGAAGCTTTTTCAGAATAGGAAAATCCCTCTATTACTCTTATCTGTTCTTCTGAAGAGTCACTGGGTAAAAAGCAGTGAATTTGAGGTCACAGTAACCTGCCCATCTTCATAGGTTCAGAAATGGCCGTTCATGTTTTACAACAGTGGTCCAGCTCTTGGTTTCATGTTCACGTTTTTGAAAATAAAAAAGATTTTATATCTTATTTACTTTGGAAGTGGGAGCTGTATTTAAAATGTTACCTCTGTTTTGCATAGCCTTCAAAAATCTATCACCATTCTTATCTTTAGATTTTTAGAATGCAGGAGGTTTTAAAGATCATAAAAGTTATCATTTCTGTGAAGTTTCATTCAGGTTTCACCTTGATTCTTTTTGAATACTTAGGAAAATTTATCAGAAATTTGGTCTTAGGGGATTTTTTTTGGCCTTTTTTTTTTTCCTTCTCCCCTCAGTTTGACTGGTGCCCAGTCCTAAGAATAGTAAAACTATAGTTTAAATATGGATTGTGTCTATCACTGAATTTTTTATTTAAGTGTATTAATTCACAGAATATGAAACATATGTGAAGCTAAAACCTGTGCATGGTAAATAGACCTTGCTGATTATTAAAATCAGGAATGATACTAATTTGCTGGTTGGGGATTTAGCTGTATATTTGAAACCCACATCGTAGGGCTACTGAAAGAGTCATTGAAATTGGCAGATGGCAAACTATTCTGTTGCCAGCTTGTTTGCTTCGTTGTTCCCTCTCATCTCTTTCAAATTTTAGAAGCTAAGAATTCAGTCTGAAATCAAAGACTTAGTGCTCCCAGGATTCAAGCTGGCAAGGAACTGCTCTAGGGCAGCAGTGTTGGGTAGATTGGATTTAAAACAAGAATCTTTCCTTCCTTTCATTTGCACAAAGAAGTTCAAAATGTCAAGCTTTTCTTCAGAATCCTAATAAAACCACAACTGGGAAATCCTTCACAAAAAGGAATATTACCCCAGAGAACTAGATAAATTTATTTGCAAAGCACTTTGTAACTATGTATTGGATGACATCTAAGCACTGAATATTGCTCTGTATCACAACACAATCCAAATAACAAACACCAATGAAAACAGCAAACTGCAACAATGGAATTGTACAGCTTCATTTTATCCAAAGGTTTAGTGCTTGTGCTCACTGAAGTCGAAATCACTGTTTAAAATGACTTGCCTAGAGGAGATTAATTTTTTTCGTATACATTTCACTGGACAGGAAAGCAATTACTTCCTAAATTTAGAAATTACTCTCTCCCACGTTATAGCAGGATTGGACACATTTTGGCATTTGGGGCATATTTCAACACACATTTTGCACATAAGGAAAAATAATGCCATTTGACAATCTGGCAGGGAGAAAATGTTCACAGTTTGGATTGGTTTTCAACCTGGCTGAGGAAGAGGACAGGTATGTGCAGGGTTTCTATGGCAGAGATGCATGTTGCTGTAACATTCAGTTTGCCACCTTTACTCTGCAGTGTATCAATTTGGGATCCTCAGGGAAAACTGCTTTTATTTTATACCTGTTGATCAGTAGCAATGGTTAAGAGACTGAGTTAAGGAGACACAATTAACTTAAATCCAGCCATTACTGAAGCAAGAATATAGTGATGTGAAGTCATTTGGTTAATTATTTAGTTAAAGCCCTTTTAAGGTGATATAGTCTTGGCACCACCAAGACTGAATTATGCTGAAAAGAGTAAAGAAAAGGCCAAGGTTCTGATCCTGAATCAGGCACGAAAACTGAATACAAAGCACACTGACAGTGAATTTCATTTCCTCTGCATAAATAAAGCATCATCCAAATTTTTGAGGGCTGCAGTGCTTTGCATTTGGTCAAGCTCCTAATTAAGTGGCAGTTTCCATTTTGACAAGGACTGAAACAAAACCATAAGTTAAAAGAAAGGGAGTTAACAAGCTTCCTTCAGCTGTCACCTTTTCAGCAGAAAATAAAAGCAGAAAGGTAACATGGATTCTCTAGCCAGTTACACTGTCAATACAGAGATGTTACTCTAAAAAAAAAAAAAAAAAGTATAGTGAAATTGAACCACAAGTGCAAAATCAAGAGTAAAATCTTGAGTTGCACTTGTGGTTCAATTTCACTATACTTTTTTTTTTTTTTTTTTTTTAACCACCCTAAGGCTATATATTTGTTCTCCTGACTCATTTTCTGCTTTGTGAAGAGCTGTGAAGGTCTGGCAAGCAGAACCAAACTTTGCATAGCTGCATCAAATCTGAAATGCCTGAGTGAAAGAAATGGATTAAGCAGATAATCTCCTATCATACTTCAAACAATTTGAAGCATAAGGGCTTAAAAAGCAATAATTTTGTATGGAGATTATTTTATTTTTAAAAAGGAAAGTTATAATCATGAATTACTGCTTATAATTATTTTCAGAGCACTTAAAAAAAAAAAAAGCATTTTAGAGCACTTTAAAAAATGAAGATATGTCTTTACATGTAGGCTTGGACATGGATGGATTGCCTGTCCATAGTGAGAATTTATTCTACATCTAACTCAAATGAATTATTCTTATTGATTTCTAGTTCTTCTGCTCATTCTCCACCATTTGGTAGTATTGCACCATTTGGAAAAAACAAATATGTGTGGACTTTGTGCCTTCTGCCACACACTGGGTGTAGTGCTCTGATGGGGCAGTACAAGGGATAAGAAGTTGTGTTTTGTGTAAATGTCGCTTTTGGCCTTCACAGGTTGTTCAAATCTTTTTCTCAAGTTGATCAAATCTTTTCTTTGAGAATTAGCCAAAGATAGGAAGAATGTTCCTCTGAACAATAATAAGAATAATCATCAGGAATCAATCTTAAAAATCATTTGCACCATTAAGGAGAAGAAAATGTGATTAAATCAGGCACAGGGAAGAAAGCCTGTAATGTCTTTTTTTCTGTGGAATTCAATTTAGTGTTAATTTGCTGGAAGCTTACAAAATAAACCAACAGCAAAGCACTAATGGAGGGAAAGGATTGCTAATGATGTGCAAATCTAGGAGAAAGTCAAAACACTGTCACTACTGTTGTGGTAAATGATAAATTAAATGCTAGGTCCTGTATTCCCATTCTGCACTGTAGAAGATTTCATGGAGTCTTTCATGGAGGGAGAGAGAGAAAGCAGACTGGTTTCATCCTGTGGGTAGAGAGAGGTGTTGGAATTTTGTCTGTGATATCTTTTACAAGAGAATTATTAGTTTTTCACAGAATTGCCAAATCCATATTATGCTTTAAGCTGGTAATTACATCACTCTTTTTTTTCCTTTTTTTTTTTTTCCCCTCCTTTGTTTACCTCTTGCTCTTTCCCTCCTCCACGAAGAGATTCTCTTTCCACTGTGACTTTGCTATTGGGTATGCCAGGTCCTTTAGAGACCCACAGTTTTATGTGGTTGAGGTTCACTTGATTTTAATGCATGACTGACTGACCTGTGACCATTTATGCAAGGGAAGATCTTCAGATTGTTAAAAACTCTTTTTGGAACTATCTGGAGAGACCTGCCATCTCTGATCATGTCTGTCTTGTCTTTATTGTTTGAAAGGAAGTTGCAAGAACATACTCAAAAAAAAAAAAAAGCAATTCATCTATTTCTAGCTTCTGCAAAAATAAGCTGTATAACTGACTTGTAAAATGCTTACAGAAGATTTTTACACTCACTTTCATGGCGCTAGTCTTTGCAAGTAGAAAAATAGTAATTGATTATTAAAATTAAGCTTTCATTCCTAAAAGCAGGTTTTATCCTTGATTTCTATCAGATTTCACCCCAAACTGGCAACAGAGGAATTGGCACCAAATGCCCCAAGTTATCCTTTTATGCAGTGAACAGTTGGTGACTGTCAGAGTAGCAAAGACTTTAAAAGATTTCTTTAACAATGAAACTTTCCTTTGGATAAGAAAAATAGATGATCAACTGTCTGAGCTATCTTTTGAAGTAAAAAAATAACACCTGTAACATTCCTTATGTCTGGAACTTTCATTCTGATTGGCTCAACAGCAATCTTTAATCTATAAAAACTCCATCAGCAGCAGACTGATGACCTTCACTGGAGTTTATTCTTGTTTTTCTGAGTGGAGCACAAGTGTGTGGGGGGAAGGAACTGAGAGAACACCAAAATGGTCTGTCCAGATTGTAAATGGAACTGTCTGTGACCACACTATGAACTGTGCAGTAGTAGGACTAACCATGCCCTGGATTACTGTGTGTAATAACCTGAAATCTCTGAAGATTCTACAGTGCAGGCTTTGGTTTTGTATGTTGAGCTTGCCTTCTCTCATGGGTTCTTTCTTTTATACGTAGGTAAAAAAAAATCACGTCAATTTTATGGAAGAACTTTTCTCTTTAGGAACTGAAAATGTTAATAAACTTTCTTACATGCATGTAAACTGTATAAACAAATGAAACTGTACCTTCCTGATTGCTTGTGTATATAGTAGTTTAGGCTAATAAATTCTTAAGGCCCATTTGTAAAGGGAAATAAATAAAATGTACTTGTGAAAGACTCTGTTTGAGAAAGAAGTTCTTTACAGTTTACCTGTAAATATTTGGAATGTTAAAGTAAAACTGAGTATATATGATGAAATGTAAATCATTTCACCATAAGTACCCTGTTTAGCCACAGCTTTTCCTTTAGTAGATCATGAGAGTGGCTGATAACTTTAACATATTTACATCAGATTTTCCAAAGTCATGGATGTTCCATTTTAAAATGCACATTCATGCTGAAATGGTAGCTCACCAAACGGCAGCTCTCAGAAATTTAGGTAATCATGTGCAATTAGGTGCTAAGAGTTCTTAAAGATGTCAAAATGTTTTTGTGAAAATAGAAGTTCATTTAGTGCTACAGGCAAAGGAAAACTTTAAATAGCAGTTCCAGAACTATATATTTTACATTAGGAAACAGGAGCAATGTTAATCTTTTATGTGCTATTATGCCTATTAGAATGACAGACGTTTTGATTGTCACTGGAGCAGGGGGATCTGTCAAGACATCCAATCTCTGTACCTCAGTGATCTCTGGTAATTACTTTTTTGCAGACAGGTGTCATTCTTCAGTAGATAGCTGGAAAAAAAGGATCAGTGATATCAAATTTATGTTTTAGGGAACTTCATAAATGTGTAGCCACCTGAGGCTATCTTTAATTTTTAGTTTCAATTCTTTACTTTGCTGATAGTCATATCAGACAGAAGTCAGTGATGCTCAACTTCACTGAAACCTAGTGTCTGTAAGATGTGATTTCCTCTAGAAGAGAAGGGAAAAAAACTTCACAACATTTGCATTTAATATACCTACACCACAACAATTTACATGCAGAACTATTACCACAGCCAATTTTAAAATGCTGCCTTTACTGCTCTGCTCAAGTGACAGATGAGACACCAGGTGCTGTCCTTTGGTAGCATGGGGCAGAACTGATCTTCTGCTAATATTAATGATCCTTGTGAAATATGTTCAGAAATGCAGCTAAAGCTTCTTTTCACTATTCCCTGCTATTTTGCTATCTATTTTCCTGATAACCATTGTATGGACAAATACATTCTCACTGTCTTTTTCTGTTCTTTGTGTGTCTAGAAATGCTACCTGATTTCAACATCTTTATTAATAATAGGAGGTGAATTGAACCTTCCCATATTTATATATTTTTTTTTATTCAACCCATTACAATTCAGAAGCTTCACTTAAATTTATCTGTGTAATATTTAACCAAAACAAATTTCTTTTGGCTTTATTAGAGCTAATTATTTTCCCTGAGAAATGAAGATCTCTCAGCATTCTGTGTTACAAATAAATATGTCAAGAAAAAAAAAGGCAATAGTTCAAATACTACTTCAATAACAAGTATATGTTAATGAAATTCATAACAGACAGGTAGGAATACATTTGACAGTATCTGGTCTCAAGTGTCTGAAGTGCTAGGAATTTTTGTGTAGTTTTAAAAATATTATCCAAGGATTTGTTTTGCATACAGATTTATAATTACCTTGCAAGAGATCCATTTCTTACTTCATGATTAGATTTTCAGCTGTAGATTCTTTTATCAGTTGATGAATTGGGCAGCTCAAAAGTTATGCTCATATTGTCTGTGTGTTGCTTAGGAGGTTGCTATACAAAGATGAAACATGAGGTGTATTTTAATCAAATACATTTTTTCTTTTTTAGTTGGTTCATGAGAAAACATAATTTTGATAGTTTTAAGAAACACACAGCAAACAGATTTTATCTTTCCTAAGTAAAGATAAATTAATTCAAGTCATTGTTTTCCTCAGTTACACAGCACGTGAGGATCAGAAATTGTAAAGTGAAAATGAGTTCAGGTGAAATAAAATTGGAACTAATCTAAATCTTCCCAGAATTTCAAGTGGATTAAATCTCTTTCACGTTTTGGAAAAATTTACATTACTGTGTTAATAAAAAAAGATTTTTATATGTCTGTGAATGCAAAAAGAAGTAAATTGGTGAAGTAGGCAGTACAATGAGTGGGTATTACTATTCCTGGTACTGATTGCAATTCTAACGTCAGCTTTTATACCAAATCATATCCTTGATTAAACAAAGGAATGATTTCATTAATCTGTTCTCAAACTAGCCTTGTACTTGTTTAAACCTGAAATAAAATTGGATACCAGCCTTTAGTTCCAGGGTCTACAGTTTTGAACAGTTTTAAATGCTCTTCAGTAGCTCAGACCAGGTCAGAGATACAAACTCCAACAGTCATTTACAACCGTAAATTGTTTTTCTTAAAATTTCTGATCAATCAAACTTTTTTTTGATCCGTTGGTCAACGTTGATGCAGTTTCCTAGAAAAGCTTTGTTCCTTGAGCTGAATGGTAGCTGACTGAAGGTATAGTTCAGATGAAGGGTATTCAAATGCTGAATGTTACCAGTAAAAGCATCCGAATTTCTGTCACAAAAGGAAGTCCAGAAGCTGGTATTTGAACTACATTTGGTAATGTACACTACTTAGCAGTATTTTTCAGTCAGTGTACTGAGAGAGTAAAGTCATAATTCATTTAGATTTAATTATTTTAATGTATAAATGTAAGATATTTTTTTTTACATTGTTTTGGTGAGCAGCAACTTGAAATAGAGAAAATAAGACATTCTCTGAGACTTGGGTTTCTCAATATTTCTATTTTTCCTATCCTTTAAGCCTTTCCTGAGAACTTGCATAAAGCTTTACATTTGTAGCTGCCACAGCAATTGAGTTTTATGAACTGCAAAAATTAAATACGACAAGCCCTAAAGCTAAATATTATTAACATTGAAATTATTTTCTTTTTGATCTTTAATTCAGCATGAGAAATTTCCAACACTTAATTTTGTAAAGTGGAATACTATATTCCAGTGGTGGTAGTAATCCTTTACATTATTCCATCATTTCAGAAATTTCCTTAAGTAGGGTTATTTTCACTGTCCAGACGTTTTTGTGGCTGTGTTGTTTGTTTTTGTTTTTTTTAATTTCTCCTTCCTATGTCATTTGATTCGAGATTTATTTTCAGTCAGCTGAAAAGTCAGAAATATTTTGCACCATTAATCCTTCCCTTTCCATTTCTTTCCTTAAATAAGTTTATTTCTTAATCAACTGGTATTTTTGACAGAATATGAATTCTGTGCTCTGATTAGAGTCTTTCTGGTTGGTTGCCCTAATGGTCTTCAGACTTACAAGCTGGTTTTAGTTTGTTTATATTTTGAATGTAAATACCAGCAAATGTACAAATCACAACAAACTGTGTATTGTATGTGTATTTTTCTAAGGAGGCCATAAAATACTGTAAATTTGATATGAAGTGACATGGAGAAAGAGATTTTAAAAGCTGTATTCAGGATATAAGAGATGAATGCTTTAGGTTTTATGGGCAAAGGAAATTGAATTTAGCAGTGCTGGGATTGGTTTGAGTGACAGAAGGCAAAATCCTTTTCCAGTCTTTGTAACTATTTTACACACCTTGTTTTGTAAACGTGCTAGTAGCAAAACTATAAACTCTGTGCTTCCCTAAAGTGTCAAGGTTTTATCTTGAAAACACTAATGATTAAAGTTTGGCTCTTCAAATGAATCCAAGTGTGTTAAGTCCCAGAATGGTTCAGGGAAGCAGTAACTGCAACTGAATGGAAGCCTAGAGAGACCTTCTGTTCAGCCTCAAGCAGTTAATTATGAACTCTTAAAGAAAAAAACCCCAACATGTAAATATTTACTGATCTCACAGATCACAAAAAGCTTGTCTGCCTCAGGTACTTATGGAAGCAAGAAGCTGAGCATGGTTTGCCAGCCTTCCTTGGATAAATGATATTAATCAAGCTTACCAAATGACGGGGTTTAATGTGCTTTGGCCTGCTCTCGCCTGCTGGCCCAGGGGTGTCACGCACAAGAAGACCTCCCCTCCACCAGCCCCCGGGGAGTGATGTTCCCTTGCCAGCAGTGGCTAAAAGGTCAGCTTCAGCTAGTAGGGAAGATTAATTTTCATTTAAGAGCATGATGTGGTACAGCCTGAATGAGCAGAAAGAAACTGACTCTGTTTGCCTGTGCCATTAAGGAGGAAAGATGGATGCAATTGCGTGTGTACAGCCCTGCTTTCTGAGTAAGTGAAATACATTTCATTGCTACCACATGTAACTCTAAGTAATGAAATAATTAATGGTTTAAGTCTGAGGGTAATATACACCTAATTAGTCACGTTGAAGCAAATTTTACTCAAGATGGCAAATAATATCCTTGCTAAGACTTGGAAACAGGAAAGAAATAGGTCTGACTGCAACTCTAGTGTGGATTTCTAGTTGACAGCAGCCAGGACTATGGATTTGTGTCAGAGATTAATGAAGGGGAAAATACTAGGGAGTTCAGATAAACATTCAGTATTCCACTGCTCTTAAGCAGTTATTTCCTTGCTTTAATTAGTGCCTTGATGATTTAGGTTTCATTTTCTAACAAGCAGAATAGTATCTAAATATCTTCCTGGCAGCACTAATTAGATTTAGAAAAGCAGAGATAAGGAAAATTATCATGACCAATATATTGTTTAGATTTTGTTGTTTCTTCTGATATGTGAACACAAGTATTTTGTCTATGTTCTACTCTTCTCAAAAATGCCTGAAAAATGTTCTACAGACTGCAGAGATGTAGAGTAGAGTTATAACAGCAAAATAAGTTGTGGTAGCTCTTAAAGGCTTAAAGTGCTGCATGTTTGTGTAGTGTGTGTGATACACAGGAGGATTTTTCTGTTATCATCCCTGACTGCTCTCATACTGCTGCTCTGTGCCAGACAAATCATCTAAAACCACATTTCCAAAGCATTCATTGCTGGTGACCCCAGTTTTTTTGGGATGTCACAACCAGGGAAATCCAAAATAAATTAACATTTTTTGGTCTTAATTACCGAGTTTCTCTTTGTGAAAAATAGGTATCGTGTATTTCTTCCAAGCTTACGCTACAAACTATTGACATCCTCAGCATGTACACCTATCAATAGATTTAAGTATTAGTCTGTTTCTCTCATCTTCATTGTCTCTCTGTCAAATAACCTTTCCTAATGTTATTTTTGTAAATCTAAGCTGAGAAGAATCATCAAGCAGCCACTGTTTAAAAACAGTAAAGCCACTTTTGTTTTTTTCACGTGCAGAGGATTTCTTGCCTCCAAAGTTATATATTAAGTAGACTTGATTCTAACCCTGATTTTCTCTTATGCTTAAAAATCAAAATCTAATATATTTAGGCATGGACTTTCTTCCAATTGATGTAGCACCTAATGTGATATGTTACTGATGTTCGAGGTTGAACTAAGAATGTATTTGAAGGAAATAATATTTTTGGGTGAATTCTAGCATCTGCTAGCTGTTCTATTTCTCCTTGATGTCCTTGCAACAGGACTTTAAATGGTATTGAATAAAAAAGATAAGAAAGAACACTGCTTTAGTTAGATGACAGAGCAATCTTCTCTTCTTTTGCCACATAGGAAGGATGAATGTACAGTTGCTCAAGGACTGTAATGAATAGATTTCACATTCTGAATGGCAGACTATCTGAACTCATGCTTTGTGATGTATTTTTCCTGAGAAACCTTAGGAAAATAGTATATGTAAGTTTTCACACCTGTTTTGTTTTGTTAAAATGGTTACATTTTGCTAAATGAATGGAGAAAATACCTGCATTATTTAGAAAAAAAATGGTATAGCCCTTTCAGATTTAAGTATTATGTAAGAAATCACATAAAGTTCAATTTTTTTCTAGTTTTTAGATTGTGTTGAAAATGGTTTGAAAACAGCTTTGATTAATAGAATATGATAGTTGGTGATTTCCCATTTTTTGAGCCCTGCATGTGAAAAGGAGGCTTTGTGACTTCCCTGCACGTTTGTTCTAGGAATGCAAAGAATTGTTCTGATCTCTGTAAATGGAAATTAAGTGTTGTGAGGTGGACACTTACTTGTAGATAATTTTAGGTAAGGGAGATTTGGTTGGACAATAGAAAGACTAATACAAAGTTTTTCTTTAAAAATCATGCAGGGAAAGCAGTGGTCCATAACATAACACTTTGTTCTGTTTGACATATATTTGTTTATACCATCTTAGATTAACAGAAAATGAAAAATTGATCGTACATTCTTACTTGAAGGCTGTAATGTTATCTCTTCCCAAAACAGAACTTTTGGAGCATGAAGACCTGTTTTTGAATGATGCTTTTGGCATCAAACCTTTAAAATCATTCAGCACATTTTTTCTTAGGTCTGTCCCAAAATGAAAAATTATCTTCTGTTTTCAAGACACTTGCAATTAAAAAAAATTGTGCTAAACTTTTGCATAGAGATTTCTAGAATTACACGTCAATGTAAATTTCTGCCTAATAAAACTACTCTGAGACAATGAAATAATTACTAATGCCACCAGAGTTCACACCTGTTTTAACATTTGCTTCTCTAAATGCGTTGCATAAAAGATGGCAATCTGTGAAAAAAATGTGGCTTGTTGAGCTGGAGTTGATGTTATGCTTAGGTTCACTACATTTCATCCTTTTCTACTGCCACAGGACTGAGTTTTCACCTGCTGGGGCATGATGTTTCCATGACAACAGTTGATCTTGCTTGCTATTCTCTCCTCTTTGTGCATGACAAAAAAGAAAGCTTATTGAGAAATATTTGTGAAAGCTGATCTAAATAATTGCATTTTGATTATTAGTGAAATAGAACAAGGAATGGCTTGCTCTGATTCAGTAAGAATAAGAAATTTCTTTTATAAGAAATAACACAATGAACTTGACAATTTAATCAAAGTTGACAAGATCCCTCCATGAGTTATTGCTGTGAGTGTCTGCAATTGGTGTGTTAGCAGAATACTAACATACGTGGTCTTGAGAAGGTTCTGTAAGGTATTCTAGTGAGAAATCTCTGACTTCACACTGCCGCTCACCAGTTTTCTGTCAATGTTCTGTTGATCAGCAAATGGAAACATGAATGCCTTAGTTGAGAATTGAAGGGATGCTCTCCCTGCAGCCTTATCCCTAGTGAGGTTCAGAGCTGATCAGAACTTTGTCCATGTTTTTTACCTGATGTGTTTTGTTTGTTCTGCCACTAGAGAAATTGGAAGTCAGTTGAAAATGTGGGCAGCAAGTTCCTATCACAAATTATCATGCAGTGCAAGTGGAAATTCGTGTAGAAACCACTGGAACCATGCCAAGCATTTTAATTATTTTTACATATTTGGTGGCATTTTGTTTGACCTACGAAATCATTTAGATTTTTGGCACATCCACTGGACTCAGGGCAAAAGAACAACTTGCTACCAATTGGAGATTTGAAACAAAAGACATGTACTATGATGGAAAACTAAAAAGAAAATATTTGTTAAGGGGTCAGTAGTAGTAGTGAATATCCCCTCCAGATTGTGCCAGCTTGATACCACCATTCAAATGGGGTTAATGTTTAAGCCACGCTCGTGTTTCCTTTGTGCCTTTATATGAGATCAGGAACCTTGTTCACTCCCTTCTCCTTAGCAGTGGATAATTTTTCTTTTCCTTGGATACAAACTGTCCCTGAAGGAAGTAGAACTGTGCCATGGTAAATGAGAATTAGGCCCTCTGTCTCTCAGATACATGCATTAATTTATTGTGTTGAAAAGTGAGTGTAAAAATAATTGAAAGAAAAGCCCCTGAATAAATATTGATTTTGGTTCAGCCCACAAATCAAATTGATTAACCTTCTAATACTGTCCAAGGGAAAACACTGCTGTAATATTAAGAACAATTACTCCTAAAGGCTGTAGAAATGTATTTTATTGCATCTTTGGCTATTTTTATGTTCCCATCAGCTGGATGGTATTTGAAAGGTGAAACACAGATGTGCTTGGTTTTTAATAGAAATACTAAGTAGTAAGTAGCTGGGCTATCTTGAGGTGAGGGGGTGTCTTCAGGAGGGTAGCCTGAAGGAAATCTAAATAAAGCACATTGTATAGGTGCTCTGGGTGGCTGAATTAGAAACAGTTGTCAGTGGAATAATTGCTTTGGTATTAAAATTTATGCCTTTCAAAATAATTTTCATATGGTACCTGTGATGGAGAGCCTGATGAACAATTTCAGTGATGGCCATAGTCTGAGCAGTAATAAATCAAATATGGTTACAAGTGATTTAAAATAGAGGAATCTTCCAAAATTTCAGGTGAATTTAATGTTTGTCTGTCCTTCTTATCTGTGATCCTGCAAACCATGGCAGTGAGTGCCTCATCACGTAAGGCAGTGTTATTATGGAGGCGATGGATTGGAGGTGGTAGAAAAGTTTGTGAGGAGAATGTATGAGAAGGAGTTGCATGAAAAGCTAATACTCCAAAGGGCAAGACACAAAGAGTGTGAATGAAATGAGTTGGTAGCACAAAGCTTGTTATCTTAAGAGTCTTACTGAAGTGAAAAATAACACCATGCCATTCATTAATTGTTTGTGCTTCCTCCATAACATCTGGTCCTGGTCGCTGGAGTGCCAAGACACTGGTGATTTCCAAGTCCAATAAATTGTCAGAGTTCCTGTGTTCCTTATTTAGTAGTGCTTTTTAAGAAGTACTATTTTTACACAGTGTTTCTCATGCTAAATTCATCCTGGTGATTAGAGGGGTAAAGCTGCATTTATTTTCCTTTGTTAGAACAAAGTATAATTTGCAGGGGGATGTTCCTATTTTTTGAAATTAAGGAAATGGAATTATGATCTTATTTAAAATGCAAGTATTTCTGAGTAGATCTTCCTTTATCTTTAAGTGGAGAATACTTATGTAAGCCTGGTAATATTCTCTCTAGAAATTCCTTATTTTTTAAATGTTAACATCATAAAATGTCTTTTTGCTTTCCTTTACTACTTGCTAACATGCAATTGAAAGAAAAAAATCAAATTGAAATAGAAAAGCAACTCAAAAAACCCCTGTCCTTTTTAGTTTTATTAATTTTCATTGCATTTAATATTTTTTTACTAATTTATATGTAATAAATATTATACATATGTATAATATGTATAATATTTATATTATTAAAGACACAACTTTCTAAGTGTGGAAGCCAGTACTGAATAGGCCTGTACCCTTCCTGGGACAGGGAGGGCACCTTCATTATCTTCAGTGCTTTCCTTGAGCCCACTTGAGCTGCCAGGTGTAATGGAAGTGGTGTCAGAAGAGCTGTATCTGCAAGCATTTTTGTCTGCCTGGTTCTGGTTGCACTTTTCTCAGTGCTCTGCTATCCAGTCGTTAGAATTCTACAGGACTGACTGTATTTGTGTCATCCACATACTAATTACAAAGAGAAAAGCAGGAAGGTTTGAATGGCCTTTTGTTGGACAGACTCTGCCTCTGAGCCTACCTCTGTTGGCCTGGCCATGCTGAGCGTGAGTCAGTTTTGCCTTTCCAACCTAGCTCTTGTGAGAAGACAAAAATAAGTTGGTGGTGATGAACCTGACCTTAGAAACAAGTCATTTACAGGGCAAAAATACATGACAAAAGATGAGAAGAGTCTTCTTTTTTCCTTTATAAGTACCTGTAGACTAGAAGTTTTTACTTTTCAATTGGACTAATTCTATTCATATATCATCAAAGCAGAGAACTATCACAGGGTATTATAGTCAAGCGTGCTCTAATACAGTCATTCCAGGTTACTGGCAAAAATATGTCTGAAAGAAAAAGAGCTTCAAATAAATGAATAGTGTATAACATATTTTTTAACCAAAAATAATTGATGGATGGGCAAACTAGCACACAGGGCAACAGATGCCTTTCTCCAGGCAATATAGAACCTTGTTACCCAGACAGTAGTGTCAGATTGTATTAAATCTACAGAAGTCATCCTTCTATCATGAATTTTTACAGTCAGTCTTCATATCCATAGGAGCATTTTTACTTTTGTTCTTTTACCAACATACTTTTATGCCTGCATTTCTGCACTTAAAAAGATGCAACTTTTATATAAGGTAACAAAAACTACTCTAATGCCTTTTATTTCTATTTTTTCATATCTGTTTCTTTATTCCTCATCTCTTTTGTGAAGTAAATACTGGTGTGTGAGCCCTTAAATCTGTGTGTAGTGCTCTGGGCATCCCTTTAAAAATAGCACACTGCAGGACTGCTTGTGTTTGTACACATTTGGGAGGGTTGTCAATTTTCTGATCCAGTTTAGTTTGCAGATTCTGAAAATATCATCCTTAGTATTGTTTTCTTAAATCAAAATGCCTATCTGAGCTGAGAATGCCTGAAGCATTCCTAACATCCAGAAGGAAATCCTCTTGCTGTTTGGAAATTTGTCTGACATGCTAAAGACATTTCAGATTCTTGTTGGATATTATGCTGCTTATGGTCTGACATTAATATATCTTGGTTGATGTGGATATGTAATATATGTAAGTATAATTTGTGTGTCTTGTATTTAACTTTGTAAATAAGCTTAAGCAGGAGCAATCTCAACTCTGTGCAACTTCTGCCTATATACATCAGGAAAAGTTTGGATTTGTTCTGTAGCTAGTTGATGCTAATCTGTGACAGTTTTTTCTGGGGGAAGGTGAAAGAGTTCTACATGCATCTTCTATTGCTTCTTTCCATATCATTAATTTCCACATTCATTTCTCTGTAAATTTTTTGGGTGCATATAAGACTACTAATTAAATTTCTTGAAGCCCTTGATTTTTTTTTAAGTAGGCATTGTGTAGCAGCATCACTAGAAGGGAGGTGACAGACTGTTTGGCTAATAATTGCAAGTCAATGTTAAGCTTTTTGGGAAGTATGAAGTACTGCTTCCTTTTCACTTGCACATTAGTCCGCCAACATATAGTCAGCATTTGCCTTTATTCTGTGTTAGACTAATTGGCTTGAGGAGTTCTTAATTGTCACTCTACTTGTCTTTATTAACAGCTGCAGTGGATTGATTTGCATAGGTTAAATGGTAGACCTCATGACTCTAGTAAAATATTGCTTCTTATGCACAATTAAATTGTCAGAATTGTTATATACAGTGAATAAATGAAGAACAGGGGAGAGGGCACCATGGGAAGAAAGGACAAAACTCTCATCAAATTTGTCAAAAGAAGTCAAAAGGGTGAGGGGGCAGTGTATGGTAATGCTTTCCACTGGTTTGTGTTTTGGACTGGTACTAGTTTATTGTTGAGAATTTAAAAGTCTCACTTATGTTAAGCTCCAAAATGAATTGTGAAATCCAAACATCTCTTGGGTCCAAGTGACAAGAGTGATGCCTCTTTTCACATTCCCTTCAGAATCTGACAGAAGGCTGTGGTGATTTCCTAACATTCACAGGCAAGCTGGAGCCAAGAAGTGCATATCCAGCCTGCTGCCAATAGAGCTGTCATTTGTGATGGCTGCCCTATGTGTTTGCTGACCTCTTCTTGCTGTTGACTTGGAGGTTCTGTTTGGAATTGGCAGTTTAAGAGCTCCAGTGAGAAGTGTTACCCTCTTGTTAATGCATTCGGTGCCAGCTGCCAAGGAGTATTTAGCACAGTGCTTTAAGGAAGCACAACCTTCACGTGTGAGAGGCATCTGTCTCCCTTAGAATGTGTTTGAAGTTTCAAAGCTCTTTCAGGATGCAGCCATAAAATCCTAATGAAGACAACTCAAAACATAGTAAAATGATAATCAGATGTGTTGGATTCACCTCCAACTGTGTGTGCCATCCCGTGCCCAGTCAGATGGGTGTGTGCACAGTGGTGCTATGACAACTGTGGGTCAATAAGAGTTTGTACCAGAAATCTGAGTTTTCTTATTCTGTGTGGAAGAAAACAGTAAAAATGTCATTTTCCTCTTCATGACTTCAAATGATCTTTTTGAATATATTAAGTGCCTATCAGGTGGAGTTTGGCTCTGCGGTAGCTGGCATACACTGCTCAAGTTTTTTATTTAACTAATCTGGAAATATTGATGAGATTGTTAAAAGACCAAAAGACTGAAATCAATGAACTAATCAGAAAATCACAAATTTCGATGAAGCATGACTGTTATTTACAAAAATGAAGTGGTGTTTCACAGCCGCAGGAGAAGAGGGGGTGGTTACAAGGTGAGATGGATAATGAGTACTCCAAGTGTGTTTCTCCAAGTGACAGCACCTGGAAGCATTCAACACTGGAGAAGCTGGTCATGAGGAATTTTGAGAGAGCACATAACTGTTTCTTGCAGTACTATTCACGTATATTGCACACAAAGTAACTTGTGTTCCCCTTTGGGGAGCAGTCTGTGCTGCTGGAGTTCACCACAGCAGGAGTGACTTTTAGGGATGGGACTGTTAACATGATGCAGTAGCTCATCTGGCAGCTGACTCTGGCAGAGTTCTGCCAGAACCCCTGTTGTAAGGGCTCATTGTTGCTGAGAGATGACTCAAGTCAACAAATTGAAACTAATATTATGGCAATTTCTGAGCTGACACTAATTATCTCTTGGATTATTTCCAGAAGACATGGCTCAATAAAGGGATTTGACTCAAGCTGACAAGACACTGTTTCACTTTCTGGCTTTTACCACATGTTATCACCCCAAGACTTTTGATGAGTCGTTTATTCTTTTTCCCTAATGCTTTTTCAGAAAGCAAGCAATCTAAATAATGTACATGTATTTCTGTCACTTCCAGACACACTGATAATATATACAAATACATTCTACTCTTATTGCAAATACTGCAAGTGGAAATCTTGAACCTCAGCTTTATTTACTGCATCTCTGTGTATTGTTTTGTAGATCAGGCTAGAAGTACGCCACTAATTCCTACTACTGTTTCAGGTGATTTTTGATCTTTAGAGATTTAGTTGGGATGAGGAACATGGGTGGGATTTATCCTAGAAAATGCAAAAGCATATTGAAAGAAATTGCTGCTGTGTTGAACAGAGATAAATGTGATAAGAAATAGGCTTATAACTAAGGACAAATGGAATTGGGATAGTTACTGCTCTACCTCTGTTCATCCTTGCAAATGATGATAAAATATATTTCCTTCAGGTAGGACTAGCAGTGAGCCCAGTTGCTGTGCATCTCTCATATGAACTGGTTTTCACTCTGGAGAATTAAGTAGGGTGTGAAAGATGCTGGCCCAGACTGCCTTCTATTACTACTCCTCTCTGATCCTCTCCCCACCAATTCTGCTTGAATTCCTTTGAATAACTTTATTAAAGCCTGGTTACTCATTGTCACTTGTTCCCCATTAGTCAGCTGAGCAGTATTGATTTGTAACAAATGCAAATTGATCCATTAAAGGCAATGTCAAGACTGACTTGACACCAGCCTGCAGCTGTAAGGGTTTTGTAGCAGGTAGTGTAGCTTAGTTTTACCCTGTAAAGTGCAGAATAGACACACTGCTTTACAAGTGACTTTCAGCAATTAATAGGATACAGAGATTGATTTGCATATCCAAGGAGCTGTTCTGTGCAGTTTGTTAATATTAGAAAAATATTTACTGATTTAATTCACACTTTGAAAATGCAACATGAGCTAAGAAATTCTTCTTCTTGTCACCCTCAGAACTGCATAGCATCTCACAGAGCCTGACTGCCACTTCACACTGCATCCTGAACAACAGAGCTAACAGACTTGAGAAATGCTAATTGCTGAGCTTCCAGTGTGTGAGATGCTGATAGGTGTGTGTGCAATCAGGAGACCAGATATTGTTGCTCTTGGTTTGGTTTCCTGCAGCAGCCCTGAACCCAGGCAGACAGACTGGCTTCCCACAGCTGCTCTGTGCAGTGATGGTGCTCTCCCATGTCATTACTTCAGGGGAACTGATTTTCACCACCCTTTGTGTTCCAGTTTAATCTGACTGGCATTCCAGGTGTGAGCAGAAATGCAGTATCTTCTCTGGAAATAACTGCTGTGTTAATGTTACTCAGAATGGACTCCTCTAAAACTGACATTTTAATCTCCTTTTTTTGTAGAAAATAATTCTTCAAATGATCCTACTATTTGTTTAGCTGACCCTATAAATTTTGAACATAGTGGTTGATTTCAATCATATTTGGATGACACAGCTTCTTAGATATTAATCAACTAGCTATTAGGTAGAAATCTTTACATGTCACTAGTTCTCATCTTTAAATAATGAGGTTTGGGAAATAATTCAGACAAAGAGCTTAAAAACTTTTGGTCATTGAAAGCACTAGTTTTCTATTTAAGATAGAGGTCTTGTGTGCAAAGAATTTTGAAATATATTTAAGAAAGATATGCTTACAAGTCTGAAAACCCTTTAAATATCAGAATCTTTAAATTTATCTTTTAGTGCTTACATTGGTAAATCAAAAAGTCACTAATTTCTTTTTAATATTGAGAATTTTAAAAAGAAGTTGTGATAAAGCATTAGTTGAACATTTTTTTCTTAAGACCTCAGAATTAGTAGAGAAACCTGCTGATAGTGTGAATTTTTATGGTGAAAAATCTTAAATTACTTTTAATCATTCAAGTCAAGTGGACCCAGTTTTGCCCATTTTAGCAGTTTTTGACAAATATAACCATTGTTTTTGAAGATAAAGTATAATGTACACTGCAGGATGGAAGGTTTACAGATTGCCCACTTTGACTGATTGAAGCTTTCATAAATAATTGAATTTAAAATTTAATCTCAGGCAACTAGCTTTGTGAACTTGTGCAAAAAAAAAAAAAAGTTGTCAGAAATATCAAAGGATGCTGCTGTTCTTCCATGAGCTGCATGTATTTTGATTTGTGTGACCTGACAAAGCATTTCCATCCCTCTAGTTTGACCTTTGACTGTATATTTGAGTTTTATTTACTCTTCTTTTTTTCATCTGTATAGTTCTGTCTAAATAAATAAAACTACATTCCTGAGGCTGTAGTTAACACCTTGATATTTAGGCATAGGTTCCTTACCTTTGGACTTCTGTCTCCATTTCTGATTTGCCTGTCACTGTTCATAGGTGCTCTACCCAGATTCTAAAATATTGGTATTAGAATGTGTATCTATACATATATTATAACTAGATGGACATTATAAGTGAAATATGTGAATATGAAAATGTGTCCATGAGCATATATTCCAGTTGTTGGATTTTGCCCTTAAAATGCCTTCTGAACACTTAAGTTTGATGGCATTTATTTTCTGGGAGCCAAATCTCTCCACAGCTTTAAATGAAGCTGCCATGTTTCATCTCCTTGTTGCATCCACAGGGAGGTTTTATGATGATGGTTTTTCAAGGCACCAGGCCTGTGAAGTCAGGTCATCTCTCTTTGTTGCACATCTTTAATCAGATCATCTACTGAAAACATGGGTTTACACAGAGCCAACTGGAACCGCAAACTAATCTGCTGCTTCTGCACCTTCCCTGCCTTTGGCTCTCTGCCTGATATTACTCTTAATAGTTTGTTAATACCAAATAATGCAAAAACATTGCTTCCTTAAGCACTTAATAGGATGTACTGTAATGGAGACAAACAGTCGATAACACTCTTTCCTCCTGTTGTAGGGAAATGAACTGAAGGATGCTGTGCCAGAGAAGAAACTCCTGAGCCTTCAGTATGCCAATGTGTCCCACAAAGCACTGCAATATGACCAGGTAAGATGATGATCACAGGTCTCATACATTCCTTTGCTACAGAAATCAGGCTGCACAGTGGATAAATGTGGTTTATATAGTATTTTTTTTTAATTGCTGCATCTGAGAACATTTTTATTATATATTATAAATATTTTCATT
>JAOEGS010020052.1:60075-71210 GCA_025447755.1 Corythornis vintsioides
ATCCCTTGCCGCGCCGCCCGCCCCGCGAAGCTCTTCCCCATTCACAGCAAAATGGGTGGGGAAAAAAAAAAAAAAAAAAAAATTGTTTTATGACCAAATGTTATTTTCAAGTGAAAATTTAAGACACATGGATAGACTTTGGAGAGGCACATAATTCCTCCCATGAGTATTTGCTTAATGTTGTAAATTGGTGTTAGGCTCTGCTAAAAATTAATTTTTGGTGATTTTAACATTCTATTTTTTTTTTCCCCTGAAAACTACTGATAGATAGTTACTACCTTGTAGATTTTTTTTCCCTATTCTTTTCCATTTTTTCTTTATGTTTTTAATTTCTCAATAAAATATTGAAAAGCACTTGTCTTTCAGCAAATGTCCAAAACTCTATTTAGCAGTTGTTATTTCTCCTATAGCATGGTCCATGGCATAGTTTCAGCTGTTCCAGGTCCTGATATAAAAACTATTTTAATAGTAAGCATTTCTTTTCAATTCTTTTATGCCTTTTTTTGGGACAAAAATAATGTCTTTCTGACTACAGTGGGATTCTATCTATGGTAAATACTGCCTGGCATCACTAGCCTAGGAGGAGAAGCTGCTGCTGTGCCTTCCCTCACCACATATGCATTCAGTGCAAGAAACATCATGAACCAGCCACTTTATAGGGCTTCATTTAGCTAAAAATACAACTCCAATCTGGGGTTTTTACAGGGTTTAAGTGAGTTGCCGGGCAACCTCATTCATATCAGAAGAGCTGGAACTCACACAGGCTCTGATGAAAGCCCATCCTCAAAGCCTGCAAAGCAGTGGTGGCTGGATGCTCTGATATCTCTGATGTGCATGTGTCACAAAGTAGCTCACTGCTGAATTTCCAGACCAAAGGAGGTCACATTAATTCCCAGAGACAATGCAAATTCCCAAAGCTCAGAGATGGCTGTGCACACACTCCACATTTTGTGTGTAGCACCTGGAATTGAAGCAGAACTTGAAATTTTCTCTCTCTGAGGAAAGTGATTTGTTTTTATATAAAAAGTCAGTGTAATAATACTTGATGATAGGAGGAAGCCACGTGTATCATAGCATCACTTAATTTTATTCATCCATCTGTTAAGAATTTCTCCCTTTCCTAAAGCTTTTTCTCTTTATTGTTGTTTACACATTGTCTTTACTTGTTACTTCACAAGACATAAGTAAGTCTTAGGCAGTCTTACATTCCAGCTGACACAGGAATAACAGGCAGCATTAGTGCAATGAAGACTCAGTACGTTGGTGACACTAAAAGTGTTAGTCCTTTGTCAGAAAAGGAAGAACAATGGGCCTAAGAATGCTTTGTTACAAATAATGTCTGTCTCTTACTAGTGAAGAGCTTGAGGTACATTGAAAAACGTAGGAAAAGCAGTTTACAATATAAAGGTAAAATGTCAACCTTTGACACATTAGCCACTAAATAATAAAATTACTTTGTAGTGTCAGGATTTGTTATGCTATGGGAGCTTGTTTTTATTAAATACTGTGAAAGGTACAGCACAAGAATTCTCACTGCCTTTGCTACTAATTTAATATCACAGCCTCACTAGGATCAAAGATTTGCTTTCACTGTACCTCTCACTTTTAACAATTTCAACAGCGCGCAGTCTTTACATCATACCCTGAATGTTAACAAACACTGTGTTTTCCTTCTTGCATAACAGGTTTTCTTAGGGAGCCACTTGGATTTTTCTGTTTGTTTGGATTTATTTTATTTTATTTTTACCACACTCATAGATTGTGCCATTTAGATTACATTTTACTATCCAGAAAGTGTGAAGCTATACAGTTTTGGATGTGGAGATTGGAGCAGAATTCTGACAGTTAGGGCTCAGCCCTGAAGGGGAAAACCTGCCTAAAATAATTTATTCTTTTTCACCCTTGAGAGCTGGCCTGAAAAACAGGCCAACTTTATCCAAGCAAATGGGGCTGGAGGAGTGTTTATGCATTTATGTAGCACAGATAAAACCCTGCTCATTTTTGCACAATAATTCCTGAAATTTAACTCTAGAAAGAAGTAGGTATGAGGCTGGATGCCTTTAAATTCACAAAATAAAGTAAAAACTGTACAGATCTTAAATTAATTAGTTTCAGTGTTCTGCATAAGAGGAACAAAGCAGCATTCCTGGGGTGGAATACTTCTGGAAAGATTTTGTGTCCATAGGAGTACCATGACACTGGGCTCTGACTTGTGTTCCTTTTCATTTGGATATGTACAGGCCAATGTTTTAACATAAAAATAGAAGAGGCATTATACACTCAGAATTTATTTCCACAATCCCTGAAGTCATCCTGTTTTCATCATAGTTTCTGAATAATCTTTTCTGAACAAAGGCAGTTGTTTGAAGAATGGGCAGGTGTCTAAAGTCTAGAGTGAAGGCAGATGTTGTCATGTAAGGCTGATGGAACTTTTCACCAATGAGATGAACTGCTGACTTGTTTCAGTGGGCTGGTTTTCAATAAGAGTTTCTGTTGAGATGTTCAGGAAGAGAAAGACATTTTAGCAGTATTCCTATCTTCATAAATGACTCAAGTGAGGGTGTGTTTAGTAATTGCAAAGTTATGGGATAAATAATAAATTGGTCGATGCATCGAACAGAGAAACAGCCCAGATTAAAATGTTTCCTGTTACTGTCATGAAATAGAACAGTTGAAGATGGCACTTTATTTAGGTCAACTGGTTTTGCCACTGGGAATGCCACTGGGAACATTCATGTTTTGATGTGCTCTGTGTGTAATCCAAATTCATGTATATCCCATATGGTCTTAAACAGCCTTCTTGGAGAGAGCATTAAATTCACATTTAAGAACAAATGTTGTCTAAAGAACAAAAAAGCACAAATGATAGACCTGTCAAGTTTGGTGTTGCCTTAAGGGTTGTATAAATGTGTATGTCACTGCATTCTATGTGACACACAATCTTCAGAGGAGAAAGTCCTAATAAGAGTGCCCCGTAGAAATACTTGAAGTTATTAGTGTTTCTGGAAGTAACATGAGTAATTGGTGGATGGTGGTTGGTAGATTTGTTTGTATTCTTTCCAGCCTGCAAAATGAAAATATACCCAGAACTTTGTATGGAAGCTGATCTGCTACAAGAGAAAGTAGTTACCAGAACAATCTGAATATTCTTGAACTTTCATTAAGATACTCACTTTGAGTTCCTAAATGAAAGATTCCAAGGTGTGTAAAGTATCTACAGTTCTTCCAGCCTCTTATCTCTTTCTACCATGACAGCAGCAGCCTGATCAGTGCTGTTTGTTGTGGCAGCCTCTCGCAGCCAGTGGGAAAACCAGTGCAGGAAGGTCCTGGGCTCACTGGGTCCTAAATAGGATCCAGACCGTGGGAACTAGTAAGTTTTAAAAAGTTCTCTACAAAGGTGGTGAGTTGGTATCCACTGTTTTGGAGACTGAAGGCAAAACTGAAACCTGAGGAAAAGAATTTTTTCTTGAATCTTGTTCAAAATATTGTATTTCATTTATCCTCAGTAAATTAATTGAGAATCACAGACAATAGCAAAATTGAATCGTGGATGGTGATACCTCACTGCTTCATTTTCCACTCCATTGTTGTTCAACAATGCACACTGACTGATCTGGGCAATGCAATACAAAGAATACAGAAGTTAATACATTCTGAAAACCCTCTCTTTAATACTTCCCTTAGTTATAAAGAAATGAGGGAGGAGGAAAAAAAAAATCTGTGCACAGAAAAAAAAATGGTGAGGTTGACAATAATTGCATCATTTCTTGTGGAAAACGTGATTTGTTCCATTTTCCTCTTTCTTTTTTCTAGTCCACTGCACTCTAAAGAGCCCTCTTGCAAAGATGAATACCAGGGCTGGCTGCAACCATTTATGTTGTTTGGTCCATAGCAAAATTTGCAAGTTAAGAACAGGAGCCAGGAGGCAAATAGCAAGTCTGAATCAGTTTCCAAAACATCTCTTTAGAAAATGTCCAGGAGATACCCATGTCAGAGATTGCTTAATACCATTCAGTCTTTAAAAAACCCCAAGAAATTACAGTAATTAAACAGAATAAAAAATCTTGTTACTTCCTTAAGTGTAGTTAGAAAGAGACAGGAGCTGCAGTGAGATTGAAGGCCATGGCTTATCAGAAACCTCTGTACTGCTTTGCCTCTCCTCAGTTATCCTGCCAGTGTAGCTCGTGCTGCTGTGCTGTGGTGCAGCTAACAAAGGCAGGCAGAGACTTCCCAGAACAGCCTTACATGAAAATGTTATGGCTGTTTCTTTTGCTTTCTTACTTTCTATGAACACTGCAGGGAAGTGGAAAGACTCTGTGAACATTCTGTTTGGGTTTTTTTCATACCCAGGTGTTTATTGTTGGTTTTCGTTCTAAATGTAGAAAGTGCCTTTCTGATATGATTCAAGCTGTACCAGTCCTATTGTTTTATGTCAATATAGAGATAAGAAATCAAACTTTCAGCTGGTCTGAAGAAAGAACTTTTCCATGGCAGGATAAAGTAGTTTAATGTTATATTTTATTATTTTCAGTGTGTGTTTTTCTCTGTGTGTTCATGAAGTAGTCACTATCACTGATGATTCACAAAATCCCGTATAAAAAGATGTAGTCATGCTGAAATGGTTAAGCTAGTACTAAGTAAATGACATTGAAAACAAACCCTACTTGATGAGTATCTGATCCTTAAAAAAAAATCTTTATGCAAATATTTATGGGAGAGCAAGGTTTTTTTTTGCTGAAGAATCCCCATTTTTGAATTGTAGAGACACTGATTTCAAATGTTAGCACAGGCTGATCGTATGTATTTGGGTTTATTCTGAAGTCAATTTGCATTAAGGAATAGTCCTGAAAAATCTGCATGTGAATTATATTTCTATATATATGTAAAATCTCTGTCTCTTTTATATAGCACACCCACCTGTGATGTGTTTTGATATCCAGAGAAATTAGGAATTGATTGTGCATTATGTAGTATATATATTTAAATTTGTATAACTTGTGTAACTACAGCCTGATTGACAGATTACAGTCCTTGTCTAAAGAAAATGTATTTCACGGATGCATGTATATGAGACACAATTTCCCAGTGAGCATTCCTTTCCATATTTTAACTTTCCATTTTCTTTGAAGTTTGGTTGGGTTTTTTTTCCTTTCCCATTTAACATGTAGAAATATTTGTGTCAGCCTAATTTTTCCTTTTATTAATTATCTGTTTGGGCAATAATAACTGGGGTTTTTTTTCCCCTAGGTAAAATCAGACTATGACCATCTTAGAGAAACCCTTCTGAGAGTGACCAAAGAAAGAGATTTGGCTGTAAAGGGAAAACACCAGCTCCAAGCCAAGCTGGAGAACTTAGAGCAGGTCCTAAAGGTATGTATAGTTCCATAAAGTCCAACAATCTGGTGTGGAATATAGTAACCCAAGTACCTACCATGGATCTCAAACTATCAGAGAGACATCTTTAGAGATATTTATCTGATCCATTATAAGTAAATGGATGTAGCTTTTCAAATACAGTTACTGGAAGCAAGTCAAGATGAGAAGTGACTAAGCTGATGAAGTATATGAAATGTGAACAACTGCCAAGACACTTTACATCAGAGAGCAATGTCTGCCAGTCTAACCTGATGAAAAAATCTAATTGTGGCTTTGTGAGACAAGCTGTTGCTGCCAGCTCCTATTGCCAGTGCAGAGTGCATCCCACTGTCAGAACAGGGTTCCAAAACCTGCCCTTGTTTTATTTCAGAGCTTTTAGAAAGAATTATATGTAACCTTGTACATAACCACCTTCCTTTTAACATGCTTGAGGCCTTGAGCAACCTAGTCCAGTTGAATGGTGTCCCTGCCCATGGCAGGGACATTGGATTCAATGATCTCTAAGGTCCCTTCCAGCCTAAGCCATGATTCTATTCTTAGGACATTGGTCTCTAGCCATGCTTGTTTTCTAGATACACAGTTGTTTTCATGTCATCAATTTGCTGCTTCCTTTTCAACTTAGAAAAATTCAATGATGCTTTTTGAATGATAATATTATGCTGCTACAAAAAACACTTTCATGAGCAATAAACTCATTTCTTATACCCTGTTGAGGTACTGATTTTGCTAGGCTTGTGTGTTTTTGAACACCTGAAACTTCTCTAATGATGGAGTGGTTTGTTTTCTTAAAACAAATGAAAGAACCACTCTTTAATTGGATTACCTACTGGCATTTGGCTTGGTGATTCCTCCAGATTTCTTCTGTAAAATAGTTGAATTTAATTATTTGTCTGATTTTGCTTAACTTCTACTGCAATAATAAATCTAATGAATGTGGGAGAAACATTCTGTAAATCTCATGGTTCTGCTTAAGAACTCCTTCACTTTTCCTTCATTGAACCAGAAATTGTCTGGTGGATATAGAGACCCTGACTTTTCATTTTCAGTAGCATTCTCCCTTGAGCAAAGCTTTTCTGATCTGGCAAAGTCCCCTAAACAGCCTTGAAATCCTAAATTTCTTTTAGCACTCAACCCTGCCCAAGCAGATGCAGTTTATTGTGTATTTCACGTGTGTCCTCCTTTGCTCAGGAAATTAGCAGTTTGAAAAAAATGGTTTGCAGGTTTCCAACCATTGGAAAGTTTGGAGAAATATTTAGCATAGTTCCACGGTGAAAAGAGGAATTCAGATTCCCTTTTGAGAACTTCAGTGTGTATCAACAGAGGAGAAAAGGGAAGATGAAGAGCTGCTGAATTAGCTAACTTCTGAGAATCTTCACAGTGTCTCTCATATAGAACAGTTCTGATTTTCTGATGCATTCAGCCAGCTTTTCCCATTCATTTCACTGTAATGGTGCCCACCCATCTGCAAGCACAGATGACAAGTCTTTTGATAAGAGTACTTGGGTGAGAATTAAATTTGCTCACCATTCAACTTCATGTATGAGTTCTGTCTCATAAACAAGGCTTTAGTACTTGAAAGCCATTTGAGTTTGTTCTAGCATTAACCAGTTGCACATTTAAGAGTCACTGCTATGGGAAGGAATGGGTTTCTTTGGGTTGGTTTTTTTTTTTGCAGCTGTAGGTAATAGAGTGAAACCACTGAAACAGTTGGAGCCAGCATGGGCTGTTTAGTGTCAAATCCCTCTGCTGCCCATAAGGAAGATGGAAAAAACAAAACCATTTGAGCAGGTCCCTTGAGTGCTGTTTCAGAAACAGTTGCTACTATACAGTGGCCTAGCTCTATAGTTTGAGAGAAAACAGATATACACAATGCCCCCAGTTCATTCTTGCTTTGATCTGAAAGTTATACTGATATAGTTCTTCAGATGTTCTTTGAAGGGCAGATCATTACTTGTCAAATGTTTTGAAATACTAAGGTCTCGCTGTATTTTTTAATATGCTCTTTTAGATGTGGATTTGCCATCTGATATTAAAGTAATATTATTAGGACTTCCAGAAAGGGTGCAAAAGGGAATTGCAAATTTGCACATTTAGAAAGTTCTACCTTGTCTCACCCTAAGGACAGCAATAAGATGAACAAATGGATGGCCACCACCCACACAAACCATGGCAGTGTGGTTGTGTGGAAGTCAATGCTGAAGGAAGATGCAGAAAGAATTCCTTCTGATTTGGGGGAAATTTAATTGCTGTGCTGGGGAGGGGAGAGATGCTGGAGTGAAGAGATCCTTGCTGCTTTAAACACTAAGTAGTTCATGACTGTACTAAAATGACTGAGAAGGTACTTTTAGGTTAACATGGATGATCAATGGTCTTTTCTGACCTTACAACCTGTGAACTGTAGATCACTGGATATGTATTTTAAGAAACAGGTAAATTAAAACCTGTGGAGAATCACAGATCATGTATCACAATCTGTTTCTTCATTACATTTTATTGATTCACTGTATGGTCATGGTATTAATTAATTATTGATCTCTGCAAAGGACTAGAAATATTCTGTAGTAGCTTCTGTAAAAACAGTATCAAAATGTGCTGTACCAAATCTGGTGCTAAATCTTAAACATGTCAAGTGGGACCTGTGTTGTTTTTCTGATAAAAGATTTTAGGTAAATGTTTGAGAGTGACTTGATTGCCTCACCTGTTCTTGCACAGAAGAAATGTGCTGATGCTCTGCTGGTGTTAAGGCTTATGTAAGACTTCATTGGAGTTGCTGAGCTCAGCAAATGCAGCTTCATGTTAGTTTAAATCATGAGTTAAACTAGTTAGCAAAATCGGTTCTATTCATTCACATGAGACGAGAATCAGACCCATTATTTGTGGTTATAATTACATATTGAGAACAGGTATTACCCATGAACAGATTCATTTAACTTTTGTACAGTATGCACAGTTTAGTCTGCAGTCAAAATACTGAATACTTACAAAACCCCAAGAAAACAAACCATAGTAAAGAGTCAGAACTGAAGAACTGGAAAAATCTTTGCTGTTTTGTTGTTGTTATTATTGAACACATCACATGAAAAGAAATAAATCCCAGGCAGGGGCAAAATGGAGCACTGGAGACATTTCTGCTTCCTTTGCAAATATATCCTGATGGAGAGAAGTCAGCCTCACTTTGCTGTCCTTTGTTGTGAGTCACATGTGGCAGAGAATAACAGCTCATTAAAAGTTAGCAATATGCTTGATAATCTTGTACATAATAAGAGATATTTTGGGCTGCTCTTGTCAATTTTAGCCATGCATTTGTCTTTCCAAATGCTGATTCCTAATAGGTTTGTGTGTAATAACTCATGGTGCTGCAGATAAGACATTGTGCCTCTGCTCTGAGAGTATTATGGGAATAATATATAATTTGGAAAAGAAAAATCTTTAATATGAGTTTCACCAGAGAAGAGATGAAAATCTATAAAGAGATCTTTCTTAACTCCCATTTATTAACAGGGTGTTTGAAAGTTATAATGATACTGGAAGAATAATATTACCCTATAATGAAAAAGATTTGTATCTGCAAAGGGTATCTTGACGTTGTTCAGCTTGTGCTGTTCCCAGGAACCTTTCTCATATTGCTTTCAATCATTAGTAGCAACTGTACTTTAAAAGTTGTTTCTGAGTACTGTATGGTCAGTTTTGTCCAAGTCCCCCTGTGTTACTTTTGCTTTGCCTAATTAGCTATAAATAGCAGGCAGACATTAACAAAGGTATGCTACTGCTTTGGGGAAAAATAATTTGGGAAAAAAAAAAATCACAAAACCATATCCTAGATAAAGAGGCAGTTGGGGAATTGTCAAACTAATTTTTTTCCAAGCTTTAATTTTTCAGCAGAAAGCCACACATAAATATGTACCTGATAGATAAAATGGGTACTGTTAACTTTTCCAGAGGCCACGTGGGCAGTGACAGACTCGTTTGTCCTCAGAGTTTGCTGTCCAAGTGCCTGCTCTAGCACTGGCAATATGCCTCTGAGTGAGTTAAATCCCATCCAGGTCTCTGCTTGCCTGTCAGAGATACCAGAGACCTTTCACATTGAGATGAACTGGGAATGGCAGAGAGTTTGGCCGCAGGGAGTAGCTATTCAAGTCTCTGATAGTTTTCCTCCTTCCTTTGGAACAGCATATGCGAGAGGCTGCTGAACGGCGGCAACAGCTGGAGCTGGAGCATGAGCAAGCCTTGGCTGTCCTCAACGCCAAACAGCAGGAGATTGAGCTGCTGCAGAAGGTCAGTGTGGACAGGGGAACTCGGGGCAAGGAGCAAACTTCAGTGCCAGAGCACGAGTCAAGAAACTGATCTCTCGGTGTATAGGAACTTAAATCACAACCACCAAACTGGTTCCTGTCCTGGCTGGTTCTGCATGATTACTGAGGCACTTGTGACAAGTGGATGTTTACTGTTGGATTTACATGGCTGTACCAACTCATTTATAAGTGTTTATGCCAGTGATGATTAACCTCACCACTATATGCAAGTCCTTGTATTTCCCAATAGGGAGAAAAGTGGTACAAATACACTCATTTTCTTTGAATTTTCGTTGCTTCCCTCTATACCTGGCTCAGAAAGTTTGTGCATTCCTTAAATGTCCAGAAGGAATCAGATCTGAATTTCATAATAATCAGCTATACGGGGAATCCATCATTTCCTCATCAGTTTGCTGGGGCAGTTAATAATTCCTTTTATGTTTTGTTAGGATTTGGCCTCCCAGATACTGGCAATTCTTTTTACCTACTACACTAACTTAGATTAAAGTAGGTCCTTGTCAAGCTACTTACACATCACACCTGATACTGTTTCTAAACAGTTTTTAAAGTACCTCAATTCCAAGGTTGTTCTGTGATTCATAAATATTTTATTTTTTTTTTACACTATAACTTGGTATTCATTATAAATGAAATTCAATATAATGTTTTTTTCTGTCTTACCAAAGTCACTTGAAACTACAATTGTCTCAATACTAATGTTGATATTTTCCAATTGCTTGACTAGATCAAAACACAGAAATAATAATGCTAATGATAATTTGGTAGAGAACTGGCATGGAGGGACATTCTCAGCAGAATAAATAGGGGTATCTAATATCATTTTTCTGAAATAGAAAGCTTCACTTTACCAATTGAAATCTTGCAGTTAATTTTCTTTTAGCCTTGCAGAATGTATGTAGGCATATTTCAAAATGCCATTTCTAGTTATATTCAGCTGTTATTATTTGAACTTACACATAAATTTTGGTTTGAAATTTCTTGACAAGGCCAAGCAATCAAAGAAAGGTGCAGCTTTTCTTCTTTGTAACCTTTTTTTATTTTCTTCCACATTACATGGGGCTTTTTATTGCAGATTGGCAACAAAACACAAACCTCTGTACTGCTGTTTTCTTCAGTCATTTTTGCTAAGATATGGCTTGGTAGACTTGAAGCACAAACAAGGTTGTGTTGCATTTGGTATTTTACTCAGTGCAACTAGCTCAGCATCTGTAACCAGTGATTAAGTTCTTGTTCAGTGGACCTGAAGTAGCACAGAATACAAGATCATTTCTGTTAAAAATTATTACCTAATAATAATTTACCACTGGGTTGCACTAGAATTTTAGCTTAGAATTTCTATACCAAAATCTACCATAACAATTCATCTATGCATGACTTAGAAGCATTTAGGAAATAATTCATCTTTATTACAGGTTTCACTCATTAGCTTGAAATATTCCTCCTAGG
>JAOEGS010020052.1:75797-121878 GCA_025447755.1 Corythornis vintsioides
GGACATGGTTTAGGGACCCTGGCAGTGTAGGGTTAACGGTTGGACTTGATGATCTTAAAGGTCTCTTCCAACCAAATGATTCTATGCAGTGCCAGCTTTGTGCTCACTTCTAACTCACAGCCTTGACCAAAAACAGATAGTAAATGCATCTTCTTCCTGGTGTGAGAGAACAACTTGTAATTTTCTAGATACTCAAAAGGAAAGTAAAAGAAGGTATATACTGACATGCAAATAAGTCTTAAATTAATAAATAATGGTACATTAAATTACTATTTTTAAAATAAATATTTTTAAGGCCGTCTTAGTGTCTTGTTGGGGTCTGGATTGTGATGTTTTTATTTTTTATTTTATGCTAGAGTTTCCATAACTGCTTGTGGAAAGGTCAGTATATATTCTTAGAGAGTTGAGTAGCTCATCCTTAAATTTTCCATTGGAAAGAGGGGATCTAGAAACCCAAACTACTTTACTGCTTTGTTTGTTCTTTTAAAACTGTACACAGATGCCTTATTCATGCAGCAAATGAACAAATAGCAAAGGCTCACATCTTGGTTGCTCAAAACCACAGTGAAAGCATGAAAGATTAAAAAAAAACCCCAAAGCATTTCATGTTTGTGTAAAACTCCCACAATGTCTCTGTATCTTCTTGTTTTCTGTTTCATAATCAGTCAGATAGATACCTTGAGACTTCTTCAGCAGAACTAAATTAATACGTGTTTTATGAATGTAAACAAATTATATCCTCAAAATTCACTGTAGCTTTATAAACATATTTGTTACAAAGAAAGGAGCAAAGAGTACCACCTTCTGTAGTGGGAAACTACTCCTGGGGACTGTAAGTGCTTTGTTTATCTTTAGCTGTGCTAAGTCCTTTGTATAGGTAGTATGCAATGTATGTCATTTTCTTTCTGTTGCTGTAGGTTTGTGGCTTTGTCTTCAGGAATATCTGATAGTGTATGCAAACAGTTTCACAGGCTGTGTATAAATGCAGATTGAAATTTAAATGAATTATATTGAAAACATTATTTTATCTGTAACTTAGCTGGTACAATGACTGTGCACTTTAGATAAAAGGGTTTTTCTTCATGCTTTAGTGTCATCACTACTCTTATATATATGTATTCAGTAGAAACTGTAGAAAAAATTGTTAATTTCCGTGCCCTTTGTTACTCCTTTCAGCCAGGGAATCTCTTTCCATCACCTCATCCATATTTTTACATCAGGAATTTATAAACTGCATGTAGGCAGATTTCCCAAGTCAGCACAGGAGCTTATCTTTTAAGTTCTGTTTTGTTAAAGCCTGATGCCTTAAAATTAGACCAAAATTGTTTGCCAACAATGGCACTTTGATAATACTTCTCATAAGCTTGCAAACAAATCTCCTCTTGGCAGGTGTCTGAATTACTTCTGTGGTTTGGCATCCATAGTGAGGAGAATTAGTTTTGAAAGGGAACTGAGGCAATAGCAGTGCCCACATTCTGCATGGACCACAGTGGAGTTCTGCTGTTGTTTTTATTTGCATAAATGTTAATCTAAAAATTCAAGACGCTTCAACTTAATAGCAGAGGATGGGCAAACATCAGAAGTGTATCTGAGTTTTAGGAGAAGTAGGAAAAGCACACAAAAGTGACATTCAGATCTGTGTAGAAGTCACAGAGCTGTAGGATCTGTTTGTAGGTGTTCTTGGAGGGATTGCCAAAAAATATGATGAGGAATTTCCTCTTTAGAAAATGGGAATGAAAGGAGCACTTAGCTCAACATTTCAAGGCTAATAAAAGGTTTCATTCTAAATACGTGTGAGAATTCAGGGAGAGAAAAATGTGATTGTGGGCCTGTGTATCCCAAAGACTTTGCCTGTCCTGGCTTCCTGGTACTTCAGAAGGAGGAGCTGCAGCCGCGGGTGGCCCTGCTCTGAGGCCGGGGTGTGTTGTGTGTCGCGCAGGCCAAGGTCCGTGAGCTGGAGGAGAAATGTCGGACGCAGAGCGAGCAGTTTAACCTCTTGTCCAGGGAGCTGGAGAAGTTCCGGCAGCAGGCGGGGAAGATCGATCTCCTGAGCACTAACTCACTGGCATCCTCAGATATCCCTGGCACTCCTGGAAAATCTCTATCCCAGTTAATGAATGGAATAGCCACTTCTATAGGCAAAGGTAAGGATCAGCATCTTATTTGTATCCATTCCACCTTGCAGGTTTTAAGATGCAATTTCTTCTGTAAAGAAGCTTTGATTGTACAAATGGAGGGTAGAATTTTTTTCCAAGAGTTGTGTTGAACTTTCACTAGGTCATCTCCTGTTGCCAGGATCCATTATCCATAAGGAAATTGCACAGAGAAAGGCAAGAGGTTACCAGAGGATATTGAAAGTAACTCACATATTAGATTGTGTGTTGTAACTGTGTTGTTATCAAGGCTGAGGAGTTTTCTCACCAGCTCAACATCACCCGTGTTAGATTGACTTTAGCTGCTTGTTTTGCAAAGGAACACTTGTCAGGTAATTCCCATTAGTTACAAAATTCTTCAAAGTTGTTTTAAAATAAGTGTGGAGAGACTGGAAAAAAAAAATACTGTCACTTTTAAAAAAAAAATCATCCTTCTAATATTCTAGAAAAATTCTAAAGGACAGGGCCTAGAAAACACAAATCATTTCCCTGTCGTTACAGATGAGCAGTTATTTTTCAGTGAAGGGTGATAAACTCAATGTGAAACCAAGTCAAAAGGAACCAAGGTGACATCCTCCTTTTATTTCACTTTAGTACCTTTGTATGTGTTGGGTTTTTGAACTCGGAATTTGAGCTGTACATGGTCTTGCCCACTGTGGCTCATACTAGTTTTGAGACCTCTCTGTAGCTGCAAATCTTACCTAAGCAGATATTAAAGTGCACTAAATGGAGAATTCAGAAGGCAGTACCTGATAGCCATAAGAACTTAGTATAAATTTCCTTAATATAAACAGAATTAGCTTCTCGTGTCTCTAAGGATGGGATTTTCAAAGCAACAATTAACTCTAAAGAAAAGGTAATTAGCTATTGAAATTTCATTTAGGCAGCCAGTCCAGTTCCAGTCTGTATCTCTCTAGAATTGATCTAAATAGGCCCCAATCCTCAAATAAAAATAAACTAAACTCCTGTAGGTACTCAGTCAAACTCTCCAAACTAACTTAAATCTATTCTTGAAATACAGAAACAGCTTTTAAAAAACCCTTTAAACATAACAAACAGAAACCTTTCAAGACACCCTTAACTAAAACCACAGAAAAAAATAGCTAGGTTTGTACTGAAGTTATATGAAAGTCTTGCTCTGTAAACCTTTTCTCATAACCTATTGATTTTTAAGTGACTTGGAATTCAGGGCCTGCAGAACTAGTGGATAAACATCAGAAATCCTTGGGCAATATTCATTCTCCCTTTGAATGCACTGATAACTAAAAGTAATGTTTGAGCAAGTGGGCAGGATTCCTAATTATTGAAATCAACCATTTCACAGTAATGATGGTAATGCTACAGCAAGTTCTTTAAATCAGAAGTGTAATTATTTTTATTATGTGTGGGGAAGAAAGAACACAAGAGGGAACACGAGGGCAGCTTTCAAAGCAAAGCAAATGACGGAAATGAGATCGGTTTATGACCAGCTGCTTTGCCTTAATTGGTGATGTTGGAATGTATCAGGAAAGAAAATAACCTAGCCAGGGTGGATTAGAATGTAAAAAGCTCACTCTAAAAGTATAATAATGTCACAATCAGATATAGAAACCTTAAGTTTTATTATTAATCAGATAAAAGGATTGTTTAAATGGCCTTTCTAGACAATTTAGGTAGTCCATAATGCATCAGCAGTTCCAATAAATAAAATGGAGAGTGTAATTGTGCTACAAGTAAGGCAGCTTTAATTCTGCTGAGACATTGAAATTAAGTCCAGTGCTCTTCCTTGCACCTTTACTTGAAAGGCTGTTCTTCAAACTTCCTTACAGATACTTGCCAGACATGGGAAAATGAAGACCATTTTGGAATTGTATGGATTTTACAAGAGTTTACAGACAAAAATAATGTAACTTTACAAGGGTTTTCTCTAGAATTTGAGGGGAAAAAAAAAAGATGTTTCTAGAAGCTGCTTTATGTTCTTGCAAACTTTTAACTCTTAGCTTTTTCCAACATGCAAATAGAAAAGGAAAGGTACATGGGAAAAAACATTAGAGGATCAGCTTATGTTATTTCACACATTTTTTCAAAAAGAGTTAGGAATTGCTGGCTTCCGGTGCAGATTTCATGAGCAGGGAGATGGTACATTGAACTGAATAGAGAATCAGGTACCTGACACTGAAGGTGATGATAAATTCAATTAGGAGGACAGATCCATTTTGAATAGCTAGATTTGAGACAGAGGCTGCATTTCCACGTACATTGATGGATGTGGATATAGACTGGTGGGAAGTGAAGTATCCAAGTAGATTACATCTAGTTATTAGCACCATCTGGAGCCATAGATGTGTCCAGTCACATGACACAACTACTACACAATTTTCTCTCCTGTGTATTAAATACTCAAGATAAATTTTATGTATCTTCCAGCATCTTGATATTCCTGGAGTTCTTGCTAACATTTGTTCCTATCCTGGTTATAAACCTGTAAGTCTGCAAAGCAAGGGCTATATTGTCCAAGAATCTCTCAGCACATTTTGTATGTAGTGCAATTATTTTAATAACAAAGCCTGAAAAATCCAGGAGGTATTAGACCAAAAAGCAGTTTCCTTTGAATGAATAATCACAGTTGGACCAATTATTTATAGACTTGGTGCTGACAGGCTGATACAGCAAGCACATTAACAGCAAACAGAAGGAGCTAAATTGGCTAAAGGTTTCTGAACAGGGATGACTTTTCTGTTATATATGTGAGAAAGGTTCCAAGAATAAAAAATGTGCCCTTTTGCAGCCTGGGAATTGGTGTAAGTGAAGCTGGTTGTATTTCATCTTCTATATGATGACTTGTCTATTTCCCCGCTGTCAATGTGCTTAAGCTGTGGTGTTGTAAATTACAGTGATGCAGAGAGAATTAATCATATTGGACTAAGGACCACACCACAAAACCCATTTGATGATATGTGTTGGAGTTTATTTTCCTCTGCAACATGGATAAAGAGTTTCCACTAATAATTCCTGGTGATGCATGTCTGGGAAACTCACAATTCAGCAGCAAAACATTGCTGTCCAGGCTGCTGGTAGAACTGCAGAGGAAGTGCTGGGCCTGAAAAATTAGAGCATAGGTTCATTAAATTAATGAGGAAGAAAGAAGGCACTCTGCATATCTGATTGTGTCAGCAACACCCTAGACTGTGCTTTGCTCTAACTTCTGCTGATGCTGCAAGTGTAATTAGGCTCAATTTACAATTTTCTGCTTGTGTTCGTATGGTTTGGGGACTACGCTAATAGTAAAGGGAAAAAAAAAATCTAAAAGACTGTTTGATTTTACACTTTTTTTAAGGTTGCAAGAGAGACTATTATAAAGTTCTTCTTTTTACTTGTCTCCCCTTACCATTAGGCCTGGTTGTCACTTGAGGCAGTAGGAGGAAAGAGTGTTCAGCGTCTTGTGAGGCTTGCTCCTTAGGTCCTTCAAATGTACAGTATGTACTCCCTTTCCCAAACAAACTAAATTACTAGAATTTCGGTCACTTTCTTAGAAGATAAATGCACAACTTGATTCTACTTTCCAGTCCTCAAAAGAGATTATTAAAACACATTCACTTTCTATATGACACTCTCTTACATATTGTTGACTTCTGCAATTTACCAAGACTGGGAACTAATAGCTTAACCACCTTTATGCTCTGCTGTGTACCTTCCTTAATCTTTTTCTAGAATGATTTCTAACAGAAGGAGAAAATTACTCACTGTTGCTTGTCAGTGTTTCTGCTTGAGAACAGTTATTTATTGTCATATGTGTTTCATTCACTCTCAGGTCATGAAAGCCCTTCTGGAAGTCGTTGTGTGATTTCAGAGTTTATACGACCCCTTCAGATCTCTGGAGACAAACCAGAACAACTGTCTGTCAAACCTACATTCCTGTCCAAGTCAAGATCTGGTACCCCAAGATGCAGATTTGATTCAGACGTGAGTCTTTTTGAATTTGTTACTGAAAATTATCTTACTGGGCCAAGACTTTTCTCCAGGTTGATCCACCTGCTTTTAAAAAGTCAAGAGGTGCATTTTGTTATATTAGGAATTTGATGATGTATCTAAGGATTATTCACCAAGAAATGTGTATATTTATGTGTAGCAGCATTACTGAAAAATAGGAATATTCACTGCTTTTTGAAGAGGCTCTATAAAAAACCAGCCCGAAGTAGTCAAACCATAAAAACAACTTAGTAACAAGGCTTAGGGAAGCAGAACTAACAGCAAAGAAAAGAAGTGCACATCAAATTTAATTCCTTTTCTATTATTTTTCAGTTATCTCTCACTGAGAATGTCAAGTTTCTTTTGCAAAATTGTTCATTGTGTGCCTTCTACAGTGTTATTTTGTGACACATACTTATATTATACAAGCTTACAGAAATTAAGCCAAATTCTTTTTTAGAAGTATCCAGACCCAGAGGGAGAGTCTTTGAATAAAATCTAAAAAATGCAGCATAATGCTGTGAAGTCTGAAATAAAAAGAAATCTTACTCTGCAAAAATAATATCTGCATCTTCCCTTATTACTGCTAGTAACAAAGTCTTCTGAAAACATTAATGAGCATTAATGGGTTTGTTATGACACGGCCATAAAAAGGTATCAGTATGATAACCTTTGAAAATTTACCTGCATCCCCAAATGCTAGGCAGGGGAAAACACCTTTTAGCTGACTATTACTGCCCTTCCTGGAGGTGGAGTGTTGGTGGAGCAGTGCTGTGCTAACCCACCTCTTAAGAGTTAACCCAGAGTAAAAGTGCCCTGACTCTATTTTTCTGGTGCACTTTGTTCCATGTTGGCAAACAGGCAGGAGCAGTTTAGGCCTGAAAGTTGCAGATCAATATTCACACTGTCAATGCTGTAAAATCTGGTGAAGTTTTGGACAACTTAATTGACCCACTGGTAAACCTAATATTTCTACCTTCATTAGAGTCTCTCAAGGTCAAGTGAAAAATTGTTCATTTTTCGTAAAAGGGTTCACAACACACTGTAAAATAAGCTGAAGAAAGAAGTGCATCTCTCCCTTTAAAAACTCTCCAAGACTCGGAGCACAGCAGAATTACTGTTTGACCAGTGAGATACTTAGCTCAGAGATAAAGTAGGTGAACTCTGTGTTGATGCAGCACCACCATTTATTCATGACAGCTGACAACCATTTAGCTCAGACAACTGATCTAAATTTCTAGCAAGATGTCAAGGAATTAGCTCAATTTCTTTGCCCTCTGAGAATCAAAATTGCAACTCCTTTTCAGCCTAAACCCTTCTAAGTAAAATTAACCAGTTCTTCCCATGTTAGAGTGTAATACCTTTTTTTGTATGTGACATGTTTGCTGAGTTAGAACACCTGTCAGGTAAACAGTGGATGCAGCTTTTTGAAATCACATCATCTGTTGGGTGTTTTTTTCTCCTCTACAGATGGATAATGATCAGAATTCCAATACCTCAAAGCAGAGATATTCTGGAAAAGTCCATCTTTGCATTGCCCGTTATAGGTAAAAACCACAGCTCATTACATATTTGATAGGTATTTACACATATGATACAGATTTAAACATTCCTCACACATTTTGATTTGCACATTAACATTTCAGTTATAAAGTAGCTTCATGATAAAAATTTTTGTGAATAACATTTTCTTGCAGGATGGATATGGATTTAACTTCCTAAAAAGTTTTTGTCTATGAGAAGATTGTTTTAGCTGTAACTCACTATTTTTATCTTCATTTAACTTGTCTGTCTTGAAGTTAACAAACTTGTGCAAAAGACTGCCCTATAAAACAAAGGAATATGGAGCCTGGAAAAGATGTCCAGAGCTGAGTTTGCTTTAATTAACATAAAAAATAAAAAATTTTCCAGTGTAATTAAAGAGTCCCAAATGAGAAATGTGTAAAGAAATTCTTCAGAAAAGGGGGTGATTTAACTGTATACAGCTTAAGTGAATAGTTGGTGATGCAGTCACTGTTCACAACAAACTGACCTAAACTCCATTGCAGTTACAACCCTTTTGATGGACCAAATGAAAATCCAGAAGCAGAGCTCCCCCTTACGGCAGGAAAGTACCTTTATGTGTATGGAGATATGGATGAAGATGGCTTTTATGAAGGTATTTTTTGTGTGTGTGTGAATTCCTGCTAATTCATGGAGATTCAAATCAATTAATCTGTCAGACTCACTTCCAATTCTCTCCTTCATCTACTACCAAATCTATTGCTAAATTTACTCCTATCATCATTGTGTTAGTTAAGACACTTTCTGTACCAGCATAGCTGATTCTTATAGGCAAATCTAATTATAAAATAATTCATACTGTCATCTTTTTCCTACTGGCAAGATTTAAGTCGACAAGGAAGCTTACTGTTGGTTCTGGACTTTGCCTCAAAGAGCCTTTACATTCTCAAAAGGTGAATGTCCTTGCAAGACATTGACATGCAAGAAATATCAAGGATTTTAATGGCAATCTTCTTTCTCACCAGGGGAACTTCTAGATGGACAAAGAGGACTAGTCCCTTCAAATTTTGTGGATTTTGTTCAAGACAACGAGACCAGATTATCAAGCACATTAAGCAGTGAACAAGATCAGAATTTTATCAACCATTCGGGGCCTGCTGTGGAAGGAGATCTCTTGGAGATCACTCCACCAAGTCACATAGAGTCTGGTGTAATCAGCAACGGTGCAGGGACTCTGGATGTGAACATTGATGAAATTGGAGAAGACATTGTGCCTTATCCTAGAAAAATCACCCTTATTAAACAACTAGCCAAAAGTGTCATTGTGGGCTGGGAGCCACCAGTAGTGCCACCCGGGTGGGGAACCATCAGCAGCTACAATGTCCTGGTGGACAAGGAAGTGCGGATGAACGTCGTCTTGGGAAGTAGAACAAAAGCTCTTATAGAAAAGCTGAACATTTCTACTTGTACATACAGAATATCAGTTCAGAGCATTACAAACAAGGGTAACTCAGATGAACTGCAGTGCACTTTGTTAGTTGGGAAGGATGTCATAGTAGCCCCCTCGAATCTGAAAGTGGACAATATAACCCAGATTTCTGCTGACCTTTCCTGGCTCCCTACAAACAGTAATTACAGTCATGTGATCTTTCTTAATGAAGAGGAATTTGACATTGTCAAGGCTGCTAGCTACAAGTACCGTTTTTTTAATTTGAAGCCCAATATGGCCTACAAGGTGAAGGTCATGGCAAAGCCCCATCAGATGCCCTGGCAGCTTCCCCTGGAACAACGAGAAAAAAAGGAAGCCTTTGTGGAATTTTCTACATTGCCAGCAGGTTTGATATTTTTCTCCCTACCCCAAAACTCTCCAGTTAAGTTTCTCTGAAAATATTAATCTAATGCTTAGTTTTATAATGTCATCCCTGTCACTTTCTGGAGCAGATTGAGGATTATTAGATTGTTTTATGGTATCTAAAATTAATTTCTGTCCTGAGTTCTTTGTTGTTCCTAAGGACTGAAGCATATTTGGGAGATAATCTAGGGAAAGCTGTGCTAATCATCATCACAGATCACACACTAAGTGTTTTATCAGATTAATCTCCATGTATGTCTACTGCTTTTGATGCTGTTGATTGACATTTTCAGTAAAACTGTCCAGCTCAGACATTTACTCACGTCAGTGAGATTAGTGGCAGTGCTGTTGTAGAATCTGCCTGGGAGAGGCATTTTAAAGTTTGTATATGTTCTGTGGGAGTTGGGAGATACTGCCCAGATGGTGGCTTGAACTTCATAATTGCTTTGATTTCTTTGTTATTTGGGAAAGGCCTTTACAGTAAGATTTTTTTTTCTGGCCAGACACATAACATACTGTATCTCCCTCTAGTTGCTGAAGTGTGCTAACACAAGAAATGAACTGTCCTCTGTTGAGGAGTTAAGTGCAGCAAAGCTCCTGCTTTTAGATCCAGAAATCCTAGGATCTTCCCCACCAGTTCACAGTGTGGAATTTTACAAAAGCATGGCAACTTTTCATTGTTGGATAGCAAATGAAAATAACAACTGTTGAAGTGATTAGAGGATGATGTTTGTATTTCAGAAGACATCGAAACAAAGGGAAAAGGATGTCCATGAAATCAGTCAGCAATGGGAGTTACCATCATAGTGTGTCACATTCTTGTCATCAAGTATTACTGTCTTTGAATAATCACATCTCCTTCAAAAATAGAGTTAAAGAAATTACAGGAAAGAAAAAAAAAAAAAAAGAAGATATCTCTAATGTGACTAATACTGGTTTTGCTCTCAGACTCTGGATTATTTTTTCCACCTTAAATACCTTCAGTTGATCTACATTCTATGGGACATGTTTCAAAGATGATTTTAGGTTATCCTGAGGGAGCAAGGCAGATACTTTGTGTGAAGGGAATCTTTTGTTGTGCTTCTCTGGAAGATGCATGGGGGTGAGTGATCTCATACAAACCTTTACTTGTGGTGAATGTCAGGTTTAGCATACAGTGCAGCATGAACTACAACATAAGTGGCCACAGGCAGCTGCTTACATTCGTAGTGACACTTTTCTAAGGGCTTCAGAAATCTTTACAAATGAACACGTGCTTTATTTGAAGCTGAGCTCTGTTCTTAGTGAATTCAGTGATACCCTTATAGAAAAGGAAACCATCAGCCACTTAGACTAAAATTAGGGGGTGATCAGAGAATATTTAAACATTTTCACACTATCAATCTTAGGTTCTTTTAGGAATAAATGAAGAAAAAATGAACTTGAGATAACTGCTCACATTTCAAAGCTAGAGAGCACTTGCATGAGAAGTACAGGACAATTACAGGTCACCTTTTAATTTTTCTCTTTGCATAGATGTATCATGTTTCGCATGGTCTGTACTTGAAAACACATTGCTTCCTAGCAGACCACTTTAGTTGCTGAGCAACTGAACTCCTCTTCTTGATTACACCACAGCATTAGAAATGCTTAAGTAAAATCATAGTTCTCTTTTGGGTGCTCAGATCTAAAAATAGACATAAGTATTGACAGGATTGGGCCTAGTGGGACTGCTAGGGGGTTTGAGCTAATGTAGCTAATAAATTAAAGACCAAACTGTGGCAGAATCCTGAAACATTTATATTGATGACCAAGAGCATGAAAAATCATCAAGGGTAATTTCCCATTTAATGATGGGGGGAAATAGAAACCATACTAAGCTTTGGGCATTACAGTTTATTAAACATATCTCTGCTACAGCTTTTGAAGGTTAAGAGAGACTTCCTGGGGATTGTTTGGTTTTGGAAGAATGGAAGGAAGGTGATTTCTGCAAGAGCAGATTAATGTTGTTGTCATTGACAAGATACTGGAATAGATCAGGTGCTTTCCTTCTTGTAAACTGAGCTTTGCTGGATTGGGGGATTGGGAGTGCTGGATGTCAATAAAATAGGATGGTCAGGGAAGCTGAAATTCAATTCTAAATCGAAATCTATGTCTTGTCAGTTTGTGTAGTTTGGCATTACAAGTTAAAAATACATTCTAGATGCAAGGGATGGTATAGGCAAAAATTTCATGTGCCTGTGGTGTCCTGAAAATGACCGCAATTTTATTTCCATGGCCATTAGAGGATGAAATTCAGTGACAGAAAACTATTGAAATACACTGACAGTTTGCCAGCATATCTGGAGGCTGAGGCTTGTTTGATATTTACATTTGTATCATGATCTGTTTGGTAACAATGGATGACACAGTTAAAATATTTGTAGCTTTATTGTAGAAGAGTAGAAATTGGTTGTGCTTAGTTCACTGGCAAAAGCAAACTCACAGCAACCAAGGTTTGTATTCTCCCAGCTATTAGGCAGAGGTGGCTACAACTGAACCCTGCTTCTGAAGTGTTTAGCATTAAATACTTCTCAGGGTCTGACTGTTAATTTAACACAACAGGATGCCTGAAATATTCATAAACTAATAATCTGTATGGTATTTTTACCTTCTGTCCCAAGTAAAGATATTTATAATAGGGTAAAAATGTCTTTTACTTAAGGACATATTTGGAGTGTTATACTAACATACTGTAAGTGCTTGAAAAGGTGAGTAGGCATATTGTCTTCTTCAGTGAAGAGTAATGTCTTTTAGTCCAGTTGTCCTTTAAATCAACATGCTGCTGGTTGAAAAGGTTGAAGTCTTTGCTTGCAGCCTACATTGCACCTCAGTGTCAGTGTGCTGCTGGCCTGTAAATCATGACCTGGAGCCACTGATGGTCCAGAGAGACAGAATTTGAAAGCAACTTCTGGGTATGTAGTGTACATACTTCTGATGTAATCCTCAGCAGTGACCAGTCTTGTCTTTGTTAGGTCCTCCAGCTCCACCTCAAGATGTTACTGTACGGGCTGGATCCACCCCAGCAACCATACAGGTGTCCTGGAAGCCACCAATTCTGACAGCAACAGGGACCTCCCATGGTGCCACTGTCACCGGCTACGGTGTTTATGCGAAAGGTCAACGGGTGAGTTCTCCTTCAGGTGTTACAGTGACCACCTACAGCAGGTGAATTTCAACTGAAGGCAACAATGGCCTTGTGACAGCACTTGAATATGTGCAGGGTTTTCTTAGCTCTCAGTAGAACCTACTCTTTCATTTGTGCTAATTTACTCATTAGTTTTCTTTCTATAAGCACGTAAGCTTTTGGACAAATGGGTTAAAAGGATTAAAGGCAACTGTGGATAGTTAACTGGTGTTAACTGGTGTGGAGACCTAATGTGGGTGCTTGCAGGCCACTCTATGTTGGCAATCATTCACTCCACGTTAAGATTTTGAAGTTGTACTTTAGTGGGGTTGAGGGAAGGGAAACAGATGTACTCATGCAATTAAGTTCCTTGTTTGTGTACCCAGGTGGCAGAGGTGATCTTTCCTACAGCAGAGAACACACTGGTGGAGCTAATGAGATTAAGGAATCTGGAAGCAAAGGAAGTTATTGTTCGAACACTCTCTGCACAAGGAGAATCAGTGGACTCTTCTGTTGCTGCCATTCCATCTGACCTACTGGTGCCTCCAACCCCTCACCCCAGAACTGCTCCCAAATCTAAGCCATTAGCAAGTGCCGGAGTCCCAGAAACCAAAGAAGAACATTTAGGTCCACATTTGAAAATGGATGAGTCATGGGAGCAGACTCGTTCAGCATCCCCAGTTCATGGACACATGCTTGAGCCACCTGCTCCCAACTTCCACAGCCCACTTCAGGGGAGGAGATCCCCATCACCTAACCGGATACTCCCCCAGCCGCAAGGAACACCCGTCCCAAACACTGTTGCAAAAGCCATGGCAAGAGAAGCTGCACAACGAGTGGCAGAGAGCAATAGGGTAAAGGCAAACCTTTTCTGGGCTGACTTTATTCATTATCACATCTTCCATCAAGGAATTCTATCATCACATGTTTTAAGGAGTAGCTAATCATTCCTAAACCCTGAAGACCCATAGTTTGAGAAAAAGCAGTGTACTAAAAATCTGTGCCATCTTTCACAAATGTGCTTATAACCATAAAGAACATGAATCAGCCTTTGATCAGCATAGAAGCCCCATAAATTCACTATAAAGTGCATGAATCCTGCGGCAGTCAAAGGGAGGCTTGTGCCTGAAAAGTCAACCAAGTACTGAAGTTCTTTGAGAGACCAAAACAAAGTGCAGATTAAAGCTGGTTCCAGAAACAGGCAGATAGACAAAAGTCCTGAGCAGACTTACTGTGAGAACTGATCTTTTTGACAGCTCACAAAATGAGGACAGTCTCATTTCTACAAGGGAATCTAACAAGCAATTAGTTAGGAGACATGTTTGTATTCTGAAACCATCTGCTTTTTTGAAATAGCAAAAGGCACTTTAGATGCTCATAAAGCACTATTTAGGGTGCTGCCATGGATCCATGGGCAATTGCACATGTTTGCCCTTCAAGGGTGCCCCCTCCTCAGTGCTGCACCTTCACAGATGTTTACAACTGCTTCAACATAGCTGCCATTTGAAAGCTTTTCATTACAGCTCCTTTTGTAGCTGCTAGAAGCATCACTGCCCAAAGGAAACTCCCTGGTTTTGAGGCTGTTATGACCCACGGCAGCTGTAGGAACTCAGATGTTTGCTAGTTATTTGAAATCCCATATATGAGGCTCCTGGCTCAGCATAGCTGATGCATATGCATCCTGACAACATGCTCTGGTTTTCCTACCCAAGCATACAGCATTTCAATATTCCCTGTGACATGGGCAGTCACTTTCACATCACGAGGTGCCCATGACTGTCCATTACACATCTCAATCTCTGCTGTCACTATTCGTCATCTTGGCCCTTCATCTGGCACTCATCAGATGTTATATCCAGTCTTTGGTCTCCCATCCTATTGCCAAAATGACTCCATTAATTTTGAAAATTCACACATATCTTAACAGCCCAAACTTACCGACTCACCCTGTTTTGGAACAGAATTGAGCCAGTGGGCTATGGCAGAGCTTTTGGGAAGCTGCATAATTCTAGACCAGTAAGGTCTGCTGAATACACATATATGCATGTATATATTTCTCCCTTTTGTTTATAAATGAAGCAAACAAGAATAAATGTAATTGAAGGTGAAAAGGCAATTAATTTCTTTGGCACTCTGAGGTGTAAGTTGATTTAACCATATAGGGAAAGTCAACTGAAATACTTTTTCTGGTTTGAAAATTGCTGACATAATGTATGCTCTGAACCATGTTTAATTACATTAATTTTAGTGATGCTTGAAATGTTTAATTCAGGAATCTGGACAGAAATTTACAGATGGATTCACTCTAAAATAAATCTAATTTTGCCAATGATATTTTTCACATTTAGTTCCCAGTAGTAGAAATTCTTTGCTTGCAGTAGACTGCTGCAGAAGAAGGTATGTGTCCTTTCCCTGCCCTTCATCCAGCCTGTTACAGGGCTGGTGGTTATTGTCAGGAGGGTAAGCAGCAGGAATCAAGGAATTGCACAAAGTCTCTCTCTGTGGTGTTTTTTTGTCTTGTTTTTACTTGTACCAAGGTCAAAACCACTGTAGTGGTTTAGGTCATCCCACTGCCAAATGGAAATTAGTGTCATTAGCAGCCTGTGACTGTAGAATACTGAGAATTTTTACATGAGTGGTACACTGAAGAAGGCTTCCATCTGAGCTGATGGAGTTGTTTGTGAGTGAGAGTAATAAAATAAACACAAAAAAAAATTAAAACTAAATATTACAGTCGGGGGAAACTAACATTTCTTCAAACTGTGAGTGTGTTTAAGTGTCGTATTCTTGAATCCTTATCTCTTAAACTTCTTCCATTGCTTGCAGAAACAAGTCTACTTCACAATTTTCCTTTTCTTGCTTCGCTAGATTGAAAGGAGGAGTGTTTTTAGTGAAAGGAGTAGTGCAGCCCAGTATGCCAACTCCGATGAAGAGGAAGATGGTTATGATTCTCCTCATGTCAAAAGAAGAGGGGCTTCAGTTGATGATTTCCTGAAAGGCTCAGAACTTGGCAAACAAGTAAGTAGCCTAGTCCTGTTACTATGTCATGTGTCCAACATAAAACAAATATTTTATTAAACCATGTTGGTAATCTCTACAGACAAGTAGTTGAATTTTGGGGAGGTAGATGCATGTCCTGTTACTGGTGCAGAACACTGTCTAGTGGGAAGTGCCTACCTGGCACCATGCATCTATAGATGGTTAACTCATGCAGCAGCCTGAAGCACTGGAAACTAAACCAAATGATGCTGACAAAATTGAACTAGAAAAGGTGACTGGAGTGTCATATTCGGGCTCTGGGCTTCTTCTGTATGATGTGTTACTACTGCATATGAAAACATGGGAACCTTTAAAGTTATTCCTTGAAGCCTAAAAAGATTAAGCTCTATTATCTACTGGAAATGTCCTCAAAGCTAGATTTGGAATCTCTCTGTCTACAAGTATTTTCAGATCTGATTAAGTTTCAAATTTAGTTTTCATGTAAGGTTCAAACAATTCCTTATTGCTTTAAAACTGTCAAAAAATGCACTTTGAGAAATAGCAGTTAAATGATCCATGGCAAAACAGCTGGAGTGTGTTGTGTAAATTGATTATTAAATGTTTATAGCTTCAGAGATGCACCTATTTGTAGTTTAATTGCTCATTTGCATCGTTTATGAATTATGATCACTTTTACCACTTGGTTTGTTAGTGAAAAAATAATTTGAGAAAACTGGAGAAACCCAGTCTGCAGTGGTTTGCTCCATAATAGCAGTTTGCTAATTTCATTATACTGCTCATGTGCTGCTGCTGTCTTTCAGAAGCAACTGCTATTCTGTATCCTGATTCCTTGTCAATGTTTTTGGCTTTCAGGAAATGGTGACAAGTGTCTCACAGACTTTCTTTGTGAACTTAGAGAGTTATTCTTTCTTGTCCAGATCCTCACAAGAGGTAATGACCTCAAGTTGTGCCAGGAGAAGTTTAGATTGGACATAAGGAAAAAAAATCTCCATCAAAAGGGTTTTGAAGTCCTGGAACAGGCTGCCCATGGAAGTGGTGGTGTCCCTGTTGCTGGAGGGATTTAAAATATGTGTAGATATGATGCTGAGGGACATGGTTTAGTAGTGGACTTGGCAGTGTTTGGTTAACAGCTGGGTTTGATGATCTTAAAGGTCTTTTACAACTTAAGCAATTCTGTGATCTAAGTATGTCAATACTTCTGAGGATGTGGTTCAGTGGGCCCATCAACCCAGACAAAAAGGAAATAATATTTATTTTGTCACAGAAATGTGTGAGGATATAGAGTATGTATGCCCTGGCACCTACAGAGTTAAGGGACTGCAAGCAAGATTGTGGAATCATTGCTTATATAATATCTCCTACTTATATTTTATACCTCAATTAATGTAATGATTAAATTAGGAGGGAAAAAAAAAAAAAAAGAGAAGTGTGTTTGAATACAGCTGGGAACACAAGTGATTTTCTATGAGAAACAGGACCAGGTTTCTCCTGGAAGAGAACTAATGCAATTATAAAATTTAGCATAAGAGCTGCAAAGTTTAGATGTGAAAAACAAAGCATTAGAATATACTTTGATCTTCTAACTTCAAAAAGAAACCAAAAACATTGTGAAACTGCAGTGGCTTTTTCCCTAAGATGTTCCTAATATAATGCATCTGAGGATCTGAAAACATTTATGGGCTTAGCACTGAGAATTACTACTAAAGGCTTCACCCTACAATCTTTTTAGCTCCAAAACAAAGAATTAAAAGAGGATAAATTCTCTCTGGTATTTGGAGGGCAAAACCATGTTCACTTTGGAGAAATTGCTTGTTGTAGACAATTTCTTCACTGCTGGGACTGATTGATATCAGCATGTTACATTGCTGTGGGAATTGATCTGGTACCATGGAAATTATTTCTTCATTAGTATTGCTGGGGGAAGGAATGCAGAAATTTCTGTCAGTACAGTACCTCAGACACTCCACTGCCATCTGACAGCCAAGGGACTCTATTGGAAATGTTGTCCTTGGAAATACAACACGGTCTGTGTGTGATCTCCTTTGTTAGATGTGATGTTTAACAGAGGCCACTGCTATTTTACATTAGCAATACAGCAGGACATACTTCTTTCTTCTACCTTACAACTAATTGGAAGCTTACAGGAACTTGAAATATTTGGACTAATTTTAAAAGATAATTATGGTTTTAACCAGTCTATTCATACAATGTCTAAGAGAATGTAAGCTTGAAATTCTGTCAACTGGCTAGATCATAAAATAATGGTAATATTCTGCATTTTAAATGCTCATCATTTTTAAATTACACTGTGATGTAACAAACAGCTGTGAAGAACAGATGAATGTGAATTATCCTGGGGCTTTTACAGTTTGGTCAGCAAGTCCATTCATGCATGAAGGACCTCTTTATATCACAACTCAAACTAGATTTGGTGTTGTGAATGCAGCCACCCTTTTCTGTATTGCCTATGGGATTAGGATTGGATTTTTTGAATTGGGAGCATAAACAGGCAAAAAAAGTATATATATGATCTCTCCCCTAGAACAGATCAGCAAGCTGCATGTATGTAATTTATATGTGGTTATTAGTGTGATATTCAAACCTAAGAAATGCTGTAGTCCTCATTGGTGTTACACAAGGATTTTCAGCTTTACAATCAGTAAATATTTTTCCCTCTCACTTTGTCACTCAGCCTCATTATTGCCATGGTGAGGAGTACCATACAGAGAGCAGCAGAGGTTCTGACCTGTCTGATATTATGGAAGAAGATGAGGAAGAGCTGTACTCTGAAATGCAGCTGGAGGATGGAGGAAGGCGACGAGTCAGTGTGACTTCACACAATGCACTTAAGGTAAGTGTGGCTGCAGAGGAACCTTTAGGAATACTTCCATATTGATTCTTCCTTCCAAGCATTTCTTCTAGTTAGCTATGGATTTTGCAGACCATTACAACTTAGTTGTATAGACTTAGAACTGGGGTGAACATTGTTCATGGTGCCAAGGCCTAACTGACTTCTCCTGCATCTAAGTGTTGAAGCTGCAATTTCTGGAGACCTTTCCCCTATCTCTATGACAATCTACTACATGTACTGCCCAGACAGTGAACTATTGCTGAGCAAGGAGATTTATATAAACATCCATATATAGAGGAAAATAAACCTACTTAGGTTTTTCATGTCTGAGTACTTTGTCCCTGTTCCCAGTGCTGTCTCTTCCACAGGCTTTAAGGTGTGCTTGTGAGAAAGGGAGCTGGGTCAGCTTTGATTGATAAATGCATTATCAGAAATCCTTGCGCTGTGATTATTCAGGAATCACCAGAGACAGTAGGAAATACCAATCAGAAATTTGCTTTAACTGTACAAAGGAATATTAATAATGAAAGACAACTTCAGTATAACAACTAAAGCATATGTAAAATGTTGAACCTATCCAATACAGAATACATATTTCCCATAGTATTTTGTATGTGTAAATTGTATTTACTTTGTGTCTGGCATTTACACCACATTGGGTTTCCCAAGCAAGTTGGATAACTTGAATGACAGGGAAACCCACAGGTTGATTTTCCCCTCAATATTCTGGTTTGTTGTTTTTTTTTTTTAATACTCTTTTCTCATGCATACAAGCTTCTTGTAACTGCTGTCATGTACTTTGGGTTTTATTCTGATACTTTTATTCTGATACTATATGGAATGCAACAGGTACTTTTAAAAAAAATAAATCAGAGTTTCTATTGTTTTGCTAATGTAAAGGCTGAAACTGAAAGCCTTCTGCATGCTGCTTCTGTCCCTTTTCTCTGGGAAAGAGGTGAACTATCCCTAGACTGTTCTTGTTCTTTATGCATCAGAAAGTATATTTACTTCTTTGTTTAAAATTAGTATTGCCAATGTTGATATCTAAAAAGAAAGGTCCAGCCCCTTCATTGGTGTAGTAAACAATGGTAGACCTGTTAAAGTCTGCAGGATAATTCTCTTGATGCAGTTGTGTATGTGAAGGATACAGTTGATTGATTCCTTCTGCAGAAGTGGAATTCAGGCTATAGTGCTTCCTGGGGAAGAACTCAGGGATGTCTGAGTCTCATCTGGAGTCTGTGGCCCACCATGCTGATAGGTTTTCTGATATAAAATACAGGTTGGATTTTGTTCCCAAAGTGGTCAGTAATTTCCTCCTCCTTCACTAGATGTAAATTCTCTTTGCAACATAAGTAATTAGCAAAAGGAAAAACACGATTGCTGAATTTTCCACAATGTAATCAGAGTCCTGCTTCTCTTGCATCTGAGTGTGCCAGCCATGCCCTTGCAGCTGTAACTGAGTATTCTCTCACGAGTTCATAGATGCCCCCCAGGTAACAAGAAAATATTTTGCATGCAGGTATAGATTTGCTTTATAGGGAGGTTATTATTCCCTCCAATTGTTCCCTAAAGCAAGGGCTGACACAGATGATCATATGAAGATTCAAGTCAATTCACCTGATCTGAGCATTCTAATGTGGGATAGCTGAACTTCTGTCAAAACTGTTCTTGTTCATATTTATTGACTTTTTTCTACTTTTACGGCAATTTGTCTGAAAAATTTCACAAGTGTGGTACACATTTTAAAAAATTAATTAAAATAGGTGAAACAAATCTAGTCATAAAGTAACTTAGAAGGTCTCTAATGCCTAGAAGGGGAAGACGTCCAAAATCAAGTTAACTTTAATGTGCTCAGAGGGGTGCTGCTGAAGTCTCCAAGATGATCCTGTCATTCTTCATGGTGCTGTTTTGTCCTTCTCTGGGCATTGATACAAGGAGAGGTGATCTACATGATGTAGACTCTATAAACCATGTCAGTCAAAACCAACACCTCCTGCATCATTGTTCTCTGGTCTCTTCTCAAAGCCCAACAAAGATACTCCTCAGTATTCTTCCATTACACCAACCTGTGTCTTGTGTAGATGTAATAGAACATTGCAACATATACCTCTCATGTTCAGAAAGCTTATTTTATCCAGGCTGAGATAGTTTGGACCTAATTCTGGTAAGAAAAGAGACTTTTACTATCTTATACTACTAGGCTGATTTTCAGACAGAGGTTTTATCAAGGAGGTGTGAGATGGTGCAGAAAGGTTTGGTGGCCATGCAGAGCAGGGGAGCCAAGCGAGCAGCCAGCTGGAGGGTGCCTTCTGTGGAGTCAAGGCTACAAAAGTCTGCAGAGAAACTAGAACTGCTGTAGTGGTGTCCACAGAACAGTCTCCTCTGGCAGGAGACGTAGAAGTATTTGCTATTCATATAGGATGCTTTAACAGATACAAAGCAAGAAAGCTTACCCAGAGTTTTCATCCTCAGATATGGGCTCTGGTTACAAAGAAAAATTAAATGGCAGTTTGGCACGGGGCAAGGAGCACACTAACCAGTGGTGCTGTGTGTTATGCCATTCTCCTTCACCATGGTGGAACCTGTGTGCAGCTTTTGTTGCTTTGTTTTAAATGCATGGGTTTATTTTTGTTAAGAGCATCACCCAGTTGTTTGTACTGACATTTCATGTTGTATCTGACACCCAGCAACTTCTTAATCATGTCTTTATTTTTCACAGATTCTCATTCAAAGCATGACATCCTTTTCACTAAATAAGCTACATGTCTTATGTTTGCCATTGCTCTAAAACTAATTCTGTCTTTATTTTTCTTTTTTTCTCCTTTCTTCCCTCCCATTTTATTTTTGTCACACACTGTTTGTTCCCTATCTGGTTTTTAACATTTACATAATCTTAAGGAATGCGATAAGACCACTGAAGCCACTTTTTTGGAACAGCCTGACTTTTCACAGCAGATACATCACAGTAAAAAGCTTTTCAGTATTCCAGAAGTAGCTGAAGAGGATGGTGAATACTCTGAACTGCTGTACAAGCAGGGTTTAGGTATGCCCTATAAAAAGAATCCCACAATAGCTAGAGACTCTAGACCACCTAGGCCCTACAATCAAGACCAGCAGCACAACTACTGGTACCCAGCCAAGCACAGAATTTCAGGCCTGGAGGATTTTGCTGCAGAAGACAGAGGATGTAAATATAGCCGGTCCTTGTCGAGAAGCCCAGACAGTGGCCTAGACTGTGGAAGTGAAGAAGAAGAATCTCGGTTTAATTTCAGATACCCTTGCGATGCAGTTTCTGCCAACGCTGCACCTTGCTGTTGTGCAGAGACTGCTCACTGCTCCTGCAGGAAAAGCATCAGGCCTTTGCTTGCTCGTAGGAAAACTTTAACCAGACAAAGCAGCATCGAAGAAGATTTTGGTGACCTGGGTCCATCCTTTGTAGAGCCCAGGAGTGAACAGGTCAAGTCCAGTTATGAGAAAAAGTATGAGACTCAGAAATGTAATAGAACAGATAATTTGTCTAATGAAGATGTTCAGGGAGGCTGGAAGACCGACTTAAAAGTGGGTGACTCTAGGGCAGCTGGTCTACTTGCAAAGCCATCCCACAGAGATGCAGAAGACTCTCTGGTGTGTGAAATAAATCTTCCTTCTAACGTCTGCTTGCCAAATCAGTCTGTTTTCTTTCTTTTGTTCTTTTCTTGGGGGTTTGTATTGTTTTGGTTTTTTGTTTTTTGTGTTGGCTTTTTGTTTCTTTTGGTTTTTTTTTCCTGAATTAATTTTTAGAGTCCATCCTTTGGACCTTTTTGCTACATTTTTCTTTTCTTTTTTTTCCTTCCAATTCATTTTTGTTTATTATTCTGCATTTTCTTTTATAGTCCTCTTTTATGTCATGCTGAAATCAGTTTAATTTGCTTTACAATGATTTTCCCACAGAACAAATTACAATAATGGCTGCTTTTATTAAAGGACAACTGAATCTAAATTTTAATTAAGGGTTAGCTGAACGATAATTTTTCCAAAAGATTGTTTTTCTTTATTTTGCCCATCTAAATGTTGCTTTAAAAAATGGCTGCATTTTAACTGGAAAACTATTTCATCAGTAATTTTTTTTTTCTTTTATGTCAAAGAATCCATTTCATCATGTTGTTTTTGTTCAACTCATCCCCAGAATTTTCAGGACATTATCTTTATCATTAAAGATCTCCAGACGATCAAGATTCTTTCCCAGTGTGACCGTGACCCAGATTTATGGAGTCACAGGTTTCATCATATTTCCATTTTCTACTTTATCTTTGCACTGTCACTACTTTGCCTTCCTTTTTAGACCATCTCTTCTTGCCTTTGAAGTTGCAGACTGCATCTCCACATGGGAATGCAGGCCACCAGCTTCTCCAAACAGACAGGACAGGGCTGTTCCATATCTCCGAGGATGTCTCTGTGTGATCTTGTCAATGTACAATTCTGGCTGTTAACCTATAGCAGAGTCTCCACACTTTGACAGATGCATCCATAGGCTTCCCTGTTCCTTAAAGACCAAAGCAAGTTCTTTACACCCTCAGTCTGCAACAATCCAGAGTGGAAACCTCAAATCCAATGTGTTCCATGTAAGAGTAGAAATTAGCTGCCTGCCCTTCTAGCCAAGCAGTCTGCGCTGAATGGTCCTTTAAAACCTCTCCCATTGCAATTGGTACCCGAGCTGCATTAATCTCAATGACTGCATGATAAACTCTGGAGAGCATTAAAATAGTACCATTTAGTCACTAAAATAGCAACGTTTTCTGCAAGGGTAGTGAACAGAGACAGCTGTGATGGGAGATGAAGTGTGTCTGCATTCCCTTCTGCATGTTTCAGTGACCTTTAAAAGGCTTTAAGGACCGAAGGCCATTCTAGAACAGCAGCAAGCTCCAGGACAGCAGGACCTGCACTTGTTCACATGGGGCAAACTGGACCAAGCTGTAGAGCTGAATGCAGAAAAGCCTTGCCTTTCCAGTGCAGCCCAATCTCCACAGCTCTCATGACTGCTTGTACTACTCTTCAGAAGATTCTAACGTCATCTTAGCAGCAACAACAAAGGCAAAAGAATATTTCAAAAATTATTCTTTTCTTTTCTTTCTGTTCTGATGTGTGACTGCTGGTTACCAAACTCTGCCATAAATTGAGGAACCATTTTTTTCTTTTGCAGGTTTGCCAGACAACAGTATTGACTTTTCAGCTAACCTTTCAGTTAAAAACTAAGTTTAGTTGCCTTTAGAGCTTAACGCTTCCAAATGTGATTGACCTGATTAATGTCCAATCATAGAACCATAACGTGACCATGCATGGAACTTACAAACCTGTTTTTTCTGTTGTTGTTTTTTAGCTTTTAGGTAACCCATCATCTGCAGGACGGCCTGAAAGGGTGGAGCATGCAGGACGAAGGTCCTCTCATGGCAGTGCAGTGCCACAAAGGTCTCGACCAATGTTGGTCCCTTCCATTGGTTAGTTGGACAGATTGGTGCATTTCTGTTCTTTGCAGCCTCAGAGTTGGGAAGGTGGTTCTTAAACGAGGAACAACAGATGCTTGTCTTGAACCCTGGTTACTTAGTTAAAATGGGATGAAATGGAACTAAAAACATCTCCATCTAAGTATGACTGTACAGGAGTCTCACGTGGGGCTGAGTCAGTAGTCATTTGGCATCAATTGGAGTCTTTTCTTAATTTTAGTGGGTACTAGAGCTTTTCTAAGGTTGATTAAGCTTAGATACTGTTAGATCTTACCTAAGAAGAAATTTGAAGGCAAGCTATGATCCGTAAAATAAATGTAGCCATTCAGCCATCCATTCAGCCATCCATCTTTTCATTCATCAACCATCATTTGGCATGCACTTTCCATTTTCTTGACTACTTTTTGGAATTTAGCAGGAAGAATGGAACCTCTTAAATGTATAAAGTTAATAGAGCTTGCATATGTTTACTAGATTTCATATTTCTTACAAAATCATTCCTATTCTGGTTTACTTATGACTTATGACATATGCTGATGTATGCCAGAAAATCCAAAAAGTAGTGCAGAAAAGATAATGGAATCAAAACACTATGGACAAATATATATCTGTTAAAACTTGCACTCTATCCTAACAAATAAGAGAGATTCACACTGAAAATTGGGAAACAGCTGCAAAACAAATGCAGAAAGAGTTCTGTGCACTATTAGCAGAATTTTACTCCATGAAGATGTAAACTCAGTCCAGTTCTTGTCCCTCACCTGGACTTGAATTTGTGAATACTTTAGGCATCATCCTCAGGAGAAGGAAGCAGCATCAGGCAGTTCTAACCTGACACATATGTGAATGAGAGACATCACAAAATGGGATTAACAGAAGGGGACTGATCATTAAGGGATGCTTTTATCTTTAAAATTAAATATTTTCCCCTTTTCATAGACTCAAACTAAAATACCTGTGCTGTAAAATAAAAGTAAAAGCCCCCTCATGGGTACAATTATTTTGATATCTAGTAGATAGTAATTATTATTATAAAAATTCTAGATCAGAAAACACACACAGCTGTAATGCATGAGACTTCAGAGTCTTCAGTGTAGCAGGACTGGTCAGAGGCTGATTCTTGTCCCCCATCCTGGTGTAAACCAGGGTCATTTTCACAGGTGTCAGTGGAATTACACTGCTGTGAAATTGGTATGCGGGGGAATCAGCTCCAGGGAGGCTCTTGTTCTCTTGACAGGTTATCTGACCCAAGTAGCTCTCAGATGATACAGTGAAGACTTAGATTTTAATTTTCTTTGATAGCAGCCCTTTTTTCCTCAGGGGTAAAGATTTCTGTGTGGACTACCTAAATCAAGATTGGTATCTTAAGTTCTTTCTTTTATATTATCTGCTAAACTATATTTTATGAATAGCAAGAGAGTAGACAGGTTTGTTTGAATTAATTCTGTTGGTTTCCTTTTAATTTTCATTTTAATTAAAAAACAAGGGAAGTGATTAAATTCATTAAAGTTCACTTTCTGTCAATAAAGCCGAGAGATGGAAACAGCCAAGTAATGACTCTGCTGTTCAGCAGTTCAGTAGCAACGGCTTAGGAGTCAGGTAAAGAAATTAATTTCTGATAGTCCATCTGTGCTCAAACATATAATTAAATAGCAAATAAAATCTCAGATTTTATTTCTTTCAGTGTAACTTTTAATTTTAGACTGCTTAAAAACATAAATCTGTTGGCCTCATCGTATAGGTCAAAACTGTGGATTCCAAACTTTTTGGCAGTAGCTTTTCCCTGTATATATGTGCCTGGACTTTTTACTGAATTATAAAGGGTCACTTTAGTGATGGAAAGTTGTTAGGGGAGCTCTGGGAGGTTAAATTAGTGGGTAATACCTTCAAAACAGTAATGTTCTTAGAATTCCAATGATAAAACCTTTCTCCAGTTGTTCCAGAATTTAAATTCTTTGAGGTATTTTCTCCCTTAAGCTATAGATACTTTAAATTAGTATCTTCTTGCAGGTAGGATTTAAGTACATTAATTAATTTTTGTTTTTAGGTTGATACTTTAGAAGGTGAAACACAGTTTACAGTGCTCTTGACCTTGCAGATCTGGCAGGTAGGATTGTTTAAACCTCATAATAAGATGATTCCTATCCAAAGACCTATCAAACAATATTTACACTGTATGAATTTTAAAAAGCACAAAATTCAGATGCTGTAGAAAAAGGAGATACATATTGCTGTGATTCCCCTGCTGAAGAAGGAGTTCTAGAGGCTGAGACATCTGGCAAAGCTTGTGCAGTGTTCAGCCTTCCTCCTAGATGCAAGTCAAACCAGAAAGGTGGCAGAGCCTGCCCGCAGGAGCCTCCACAAAGGCAACTGTGCAAAGTGTTTTAATAGCTCGTTCCCTTTTTCTCCATAGAAATTACAATGGACAGTAACAGTGAAGGCGCTCGGTCTCGGTCAGGTAGTGAGGGAAATATTTCACCCGTAGAAGAAGAAGCTTATTATCCCAGCATTGGTGGACACCAGAAATGGCCTCAGCAGCGTTCCATGGCCTCTGACTATAGACACGGTATGCGGAACGTTCCTGCTCCTTTCTGCCAGACACTGGGTAGAGCTGCGTGCTGAGCGTGTGTTCTGTATGACAACATTGCATGCAATGCAGAATGCCAGGGGAAATAGCTCTTAAGTCCTGTCTGCTCCCAGGTAAGTTTCTCCAGCCCAGCTGTAAGGGACAATCAGCTCTTAGTCCTCTGTCCTGAGACTGCTGTGCAGCACCTTTCCATACTGGAGTGAGTCCAAGCACACTGCATTGCATGAACCTCTGTGAAGCTATGCTGCTGCTAATGCCAGCCAGTAGTTACTGTACACACCCAAACAGCCATTCATCAAAACAGCCACCTTTCCACTCCACTCAGGCTAGACAGGGACAAGCAGTAGCTGGTGTATCCCAGCCCAGCATCCTAGAACAGGGAGCAGTCACCAAGTGTCACTCTGATTCACAGTGAAGATTCAGTCTTTTCAGTGACGACCCAGGACTTCAGCTGTGTCACTTGGGGAAGACAAAAATGACTCTTATTGTTAGGAATAGTTACATCATGATGACAAAGGCAGTTACACCCACTACAGACAGTGTTACTTCATCAGCATAGAAATATTACATGATCAACAGTTCAGTTTTCATAGTTCAGAACACATTAAATTGAAGTATCTAACACTAAACCCATAAAAGCAGCCCTGGCCATATATAGAGCTAAGAAACACATAAGGGTTTTGTTGATATTTGAACTGAAACAAAAGGAGCCTTGAAGGTTTAGGCAAATTGTAATTTAATGTTGAGTTTCAAAGTAAAGCCACCTGACTGACTGAGGAGCAGATACCAGCCTGTGTGTATCCCTGTGTGTCCAGTGAGTTAGTGCAGCTGTGGTTGTGACTTGTGGATCAGTTAGCAATCTGGCTGGCTGCATCCAAAGACTAAGATCTGGCACACACAATAGACATGTTACACACACAATAGACATATGTATGATACATATATAGCTCTTGAAACAGTAAGTCGCTAATGAGCTAATTAAGAGATGATTCACTCTCTGGTTCACTGAAGCAAATGTGCCTATTCTGAGTCAGATTGTTCCAGGCCAGTGCTTTTAACAGAGATACATTTGACTGTGATTCACATTTGCACCTAATCCTCATTGACTGCAGTTGGAGTTGGATGCAAAAATGGGTATTTTGAATGTAAAAATGAAAACAAAACACCCTTGAACCCACCTGTTTTACATTGGCTGGTAGGCCTGAGTATGAACAACAGAATGCAGCCTGACTGTGGGAGAACAGAACAGAGAAAATCCCATCCCTTGTGTCCCATTGCTTTCTGTCCCACATGTGCCCTTCTCCCCCACTTCCTCTCTGTGCTTTGTGCCTGCCTAAAGCTTCTTGGCTGGAATTTTCCCTCCCTTTTGCTGTTCTGCAATTTTTTCCTATTCATGTTCTTTCTTGCACTCTGGACCCAAGAGTTAGGAGCTGTCCCTTAAAGCTGTGACCCTTTGAAATATTTTTCTGGTGGTTTAGAAATACCAAATGTTGAAAAAAATGCAATCGATGTAGAGGGGAAAAGAGAAATTTTATCTGAAATGTTCCATATGAATGTTCATACAGTTACCAAAAATGGGAGTCTTTCATCTGCAATGAGTGATTACAGTAAAAAATTGTATTAGTATAAAAATTTTTTGGAAGAAGTTTGATATTGTTGAACTCCATGTTTATCATCATTTATAAGATCTTTTTCTCAGTTTATTTGTTGGGAAGGATCTTGTAAACTGGATGGCAAATGTTGAGTCAGCCAAGAACACAAGTATGTGACTCCCACTGAAGTCAGTGGACCTTGCACAATGAGCCAAGCTTTTCAGAAGTGGCTTGTGATTTTGAGGGCTTTATTTTTAGGGAATTCAACTTCTTATGTCTTGAAAGAGGCTCTATTTTGGAAAGCACTGTCACATGCTCTTTCAAAACAGAATTACAATCTTTTGAAGCCTGTCAATCAAAACAGTCATTGTTGACCATTATGGCCTAATTTTCTAATTTGGTTTTATTCAAGTCCTTCCATAAGTGTCTTGTTAAATCATGGACTAAATGCACTCTTCAGGTCATTTGAAATGTCTGAAAGATATATGAGACAATTCTCTTTTTTTTTTTTTTTTTTAATGTCCCAGTTGGTTTGGAGCTCTGCAGTGGACAGAGTTCAGAGCAGTGTCACATGTGACACTTGTGGCTAATCTTTCCTAACAAGCTTCTGGTTAAATGAAGTCACAGCTAACAGTTTAGCCTTCCTTTTTACACACCTTTTTTAGTATGGGGGTTGGTTTTTGGCACTGCTGCCTGTGTGAACTATTGACTGTGTTTAAACAAAATCACAGGCAGTGTAGTTCCAACCCTGGCATAACTAATGACTGAAATGTGTTTCTTCTTGCCTGGAGGGAGGAGGTTATACCCATGTTTTAAACCTGGTACCTAAAACATGGTATGGCAACACAGCTGGGATGTGCTTTCTTGTGTCCATGAAGAGCAGAAGCAGCTGTGCTGGAAAACAGGTGGATCCAAAGCATGGTTATTTTTGCAGTAACGTTAAGGCCTTTCATCATGACATCATTATGTCATTCTTAACATGCTTCATGAAGTTATGGAAAACTCTAGGAAACCTAGAGAAAATTGCCTGAGCTCTATCCATGTGTGTAAATGCAAGTGGTGCAGAAGAACACCACCACAGGCAGTGCATGCAGATTGTATATGCTTTTTGAAAAAAATAACTTGCTAATTAAAAAAAAACCCAAACACAAAAAGCCAACCACCAAGCTTAACAGTTATTAATGCCTCAAGTTACTGGGTTTTTTTCACTGAAATGCCAAACATTTTTCATATATTAACTGGAATAGTTGCAAGATGAGGCCAACTTGTATTACTGAACTGCTCTTCTCTGAATTTGCTTCCATAGATGGCTATGGGGGTCATGACCATCTTTCTCCAGATATTTATGAAGAGTCAGAAACAGACCCTGGCACAGAAGATATTTCTACTCGGATATTTGTTGCTCTCTTTGACTACGATCCGTTGACAATGTCCCCAAATCCTGATGCTGCAGAAGAAGAGCTGCCATTTAAAGAAGGACAGATCATTAAGGTGGGATCTAAAACCAAAGGGAATGAAGGACCTAGTTTTACAAACAAGGTCTCCTTTGTTCCCTGTGGAGAAAGCACCTTGTGTGACTAGAATCTGAAGGGTTTTTTCCTCCAGAGGTTCAGACTGTAAGTCTCACTGGCTCTGGAACCCAGTAGCTAGTGCTAATGGTTTAAAAGCAATGAGGTAATGTGCTGAGCTCTGAGTTGCTATGGATGGGTAGGGCCAGACTCGGGCCTGAGACCAGAATTACGACTCTAAAGACCCCACTATGTGCACTGGCACAAACCCTGCAGGGGACACAGCCTCAGAGAGGTCTTACCTGCAGAGTACAACAGAGGTGCTTGTGTTGTGCCATCAGGTGTAGCAGAGCTGCTCTGCTGGGGGTTAAATGCTGAACACTCCCAGGTAGTATACACCTGAATTAAACTCCAGGGTTTAGATATTGGTCTTCAAGAGTCATCCTCTTATGAAGCTGGGAAAACCACCCCCTTTTTTGACTGGTGTAAAATGCACAAGCTGCCTTTGAACAGGTGCAGGAGACAAGCTGTCCCAGTTTGAGGTGGCAAGGGCAGTGCTGGGCTCTGTCTGGTTTTGGGCAGACATATATCACAAAATTCCCAGTTTGCCTCTTTAGGGTTGTGCAGCTGCTCCTGCAGCCTTGTATCTAATCGAGCTGGTGAAAAATGAGGAGAAATGAGAGGCAGAAGAAACAGCTGCTGGTAGTCCAAGGGTAATTGAGATTAACTGTGATCTGAAACAGAACCTGAAAAAATACGGATTTGTTACATTCCCCATTTCAAAGATAAAATTGTAACTTAAGATATTAAAACATTGCCTGTCTTCCCCTGGGTTGGATTGGATCCTAACACTAATGTCTGTGTCCTAAACATTTTGTAATGTCAAATACTGTGTTGGGTATTTTGCCTGCCTCCTTACATGATAGGCAATCAATGCCAACAATATGGAGCTTGTTTAAGACCATATTTTTTCTTTGCAAGAATGGTCATTTTGTTCAGGTATTTTAATTAGTTCTTCACAAATACCTGTTTGGCACTGCAAAGTTGAGAGAGATCCCACATCAGGTTATTTGCTCTCAGTGATGTTTATGTTGGAAACCATGACAATTACTGTGTGATCTGCTGTTTGTAATTCCTTATCAAGTTGTGAAGATGGAAGATTTCATTTTCAAACTGTACACCATCTGAGCAGTGGGATGTGGAGGGTCAGTTCCACCATCAGTTGTATGTCCTGCACATGTGTTAGGGTCACATGTGCTGTGCTTCATAGAGGAGGGGGGGCCAGCTTAGACATAGACATATTGTGATTAAAACTAAAACCATTCCTCCTCCAATAAAACAATCATTTTTAATTAATTCAGATTTGAATTGCAGGGGTTAGTTTGAGTTTTTTTCTATGTGTTTCAAGAAAGGAAATGATTGGGCCTACACAATTAACAAGCTAAACTCAGACATCAGTTTGTCCTTAAGAATGTCATTGTTGTTCAGTACAGTCCTTGATTTAGGCTTTGTGTCATTGGAAGCCTTTATGAGCTAACTAGTTTTCGAACTTAAGAGAATGTGGATTTACTTATTCTCATTCATGAAAATTCATGCTATTTTTGTGCCTTAATTCGTGTTTTCTGGAGAGACAATGCAAAAGCTTAAGTAAGTGCATATGTATCAAGTATATTAAATAATCAGTAGGCATTTTTTATCATATACAAGTTATTTTATTGAAAAATACCAACACTTTGGTACTGTTCTGTAAGTGCTTCAGTTTGAATATAGGTCACATGGCACCAAAAATGGTCAGAGTGGTTGAAACCCAAGTTAATTCCCCATCCAAACTATAGTCACCTGTAAGACCTTTACTGACCAACATTATCACTCTGTGAATAACAGGTTTATGGGGATAAAGATGCTGATGGATTCTATCGTGGAGAAACCTGTGCCAGAATTGGCCTCATCCCATGTAACATGGTCTCTGAGATCCAAGCAGATGATGAAGAGATGATGGACCAGCTGCTGAAACAAGGCTTCCTCCCTTTGAACACACCCGTGGAGAAAATTGGTAAGGGAAAATACACACACTGCACTTCTGACTCTGGGGAGATATTAACTTGGCTGGATCTGCTTTGCCTTTTGTTTTTACTATATACAGATGCAACTAAATTGTACAGCAATTTACTGCACCCTGGGATACATTCTGTGTCAGTGTCTGGATGACTTTATTCAACTGATGTTTAATCTTCAGCACGTGTTTTGGTGCATGTGAGGACTTGTATCTTCACCACTCACTCATTGCTGTCTTATAAAAAAGAAAAGCTTTAGGTCACCCAAAAGACTTCTAGACACAGAACATTATCCCTGTGCTTTGGAATGTGCTGTGCTGAGGTGCTTTGTGATATGCTCACAGCTGCAAAGCATAAAAAGAATCACTTATTTGTTGTTATTTTTACTCTTCTACATTTACCTACTTTACCAGTAATTTGAAGGGATGGTGGCAAAGGGTTATGTGTAACCTCATTTGGAACAGCACAAGATTTCGTGGATATTGCAGTTACCAGCCCTTTAAAAAGCAGCATGGCCAAAGAGTTCTGTGTTGTGAACCACTTGTGTTACATCACTGGTTCAAAGCTGTACACAGATACACAATGCAAGGATCTTAACTTAGATTTCTTTCTAAAAACATATTTTGTCCAACTATCTCACTACATTTTAAAATTTTCAGCCTGATTCAGAGTATAAAGGGCTGAAATTGGCTCAATCCAGTTTAAATGTGACCTGTAAAAGCGGTTGCTAAAAAAACCCAGAGAAATCTTTCATTATTGTTTTATTAGATTGAATAAAACCTTATTGTTTCCAAAATCATATCAGTAAATGTAAGACAATGTAATTTTTGTTAGTTTTTTATTGTATTAGTTTAAAATTCCTCATTGTCCATGAAAGGGAAGGATGACTTAAGATCTTAAACTCTTAATTGAGCTCTTAATTCAAATCAGTGTTTTATTTCCTTATGCCACGTAAATACACCAGATCCTCCCACCCACATGCACTTGCAAACCCCCCACCTGCCTCTCTAGTACAGCACATAGCCCTGCATGCTAAATGCTGTTTTAGCATTTGATGTCTGTTAGAATGAGATCCCCAACCAGCTTTAGGGACAACTGTAAAGCACAACTGGGGCCTGATGAGATTTACAAGTGTCTTATATAAAAGTTTCTGCTTCTAGCAATGAGGTCACATGTGAGTACAGAAAATATCTTCCTGAACAAATCTGACTGCTTTAGGTCCTGCTCAGTGCTCTCAGTTCTTACCAAAGTCGGCAAGTTGTTGATATAGAACACTTGGGAAAATTAAACATTTAATCCGTGTAGCTCCCCATGATTTGAATATTTCAGCTAACAGTTGTATTTTCTGAATGCAATTGGATTTCTTTTGGTGTACTCAACTGGCTGTGTCTCCTGAAATAGCTGAGAAAATCTCTCTTGAGGAAGAGGAAATTTGTGACAGAAATGTTGCCCTGCCTTACATTTTTAAGCAATTCTTTTTGTTCTGGGATGTTTCTGAGCGAGCTCTTAGCAACCTACCCCCAGCAGTTCACCTTGAAATATTTTAGCACTATAAAAGCACCATGTATTTTCTGTTTAATATGGATTTAAACTATTAACCATTAAGAAAAGAAACAAAAAAAACCCAACAAACAACCAAACACTAATGGATTTGGAAAGAATAGTTAGTTTGGCTTAATTGTAAACTAAACACAAATTCTGCCTAGCGGAGATCCATGTGTTCAGACCCTCATGGTCACAGAGGCTGCCCACGTGGATTTGGAGCAGGTTCTGAGTGCCAGTCTGCCTCGTACTGTTACTCCTATTTTTAATGTCATATCAGACACTTTACATGCTGTGTACATATGACTATATTTTTCTTAATCCTTTGCCCACATTAAATCCTTAAAAACAGAACTTTGAACAGCTTTATATCTCTTCTTCTTTTATTTGTATGCATTCCTTTCCTGAAGTCAACTGTGACCGTTTCAAAGAGAGCACACGCTCTGTACACCGCAGATCCAGAAAGTCTAAAAGAGGTCTGTGCTAAGAACCACTCATTTGATTCAAGCTGTACACTAGCTGAGATGCTTTGAGCTGTCTAGATTTATTTTATTATGCCTTTGAACTTTTGGAAACCAGAAGCTGGAAAATACTGTCCTGTAGCAGTTACATGTAGTGTCCTTACTGGATTCTTTTCCTGGTCATAGAGGGGTCCTTGACCCTGGCACGGGGCACTGGCTTGTCCCAGGGAAGTCCTGCAAAGTGCAGCTCTGAACCCATCGTTTAGGTTCTGGTTGCTTCAGGAATCAGGGGGATTGGGGCCCCTGTCTGTTCCAGTCCCTGCCTTCCTTTTGGATCACTCCTTGTGGTCTGTCACTCCCTTACATTGATAGCTGGGAAAATAAGGTCCACCTGCCCCCGGCAAAAGTTAGTGCCATCCTCTGACAAGACTGGAGTCACTGGTGGGTGGCGAGACACCTGGGAGCACATGTCACACTCAGGATCTGCTCCTACATCAGCTGAGCCCCTAATGTTCACCCTTGTGCCAAAGCAAGCCCAGGTTCCCCTGGCTCACTGCATCACCTCATCAGCCCTGCCCTCCCTGCCTGGCTGTAGCACTAACACGCATGTTTCTCCTGCCACAGCCACCATCACAAGAACCATGCCAGTAGCATTCAACTTCCCATGAAGCCCCTTTTCGACTTCTCTGTCAATGTTTGATAGCACTCAGTAAACATTTCATGTGGTCCCTGCAAACTACAAATTTTACTCCTTTACTTCTGTTCCCCGCAAAGGAAACTTGTAAAATTAAACAGTAAGTGAGAATGTGTTTTTGTCATCAGGGTCCTGAGAACACTGCAAACCACTCCCACACTGGGGAGCCTCTTTTCTCTTGGGACAGCTGAGAGTGTTTCTCCTTCCAGACTCCCAGCAGACAGTAGAGGAATACTCCCAGGCACAAAATTCCTTGTGACTTAGGAAGGGAGAAGGGAGGGACGTGACAGTAACTGTGGAAGTTTGAATAAAAAGAAACAAACATGAATTCTGACTGTTTGGCTTTGTAGACGCTGGCAACATATAATTCCTAGAACCAAGACTGAAAGGAAAATTCCCAACATCAGTTTTGCAGATATATTCTGCGCAGAGTTCTAGAATAAAAAGGCTGAGCCCACTGTTAGTGAAACATACAGGTGGTTTTGAAACCTCTCTCTGTGCTACTAGCTTGGTTAATCTTATAGAATCATAGAATGGCTAGGACTGGAAGGGACCTCCAAAGGTCATCTAGTTCAGCCCCACTGCAGTGAGCAGGGACACCCTCAACTAGACCAGGCTGCTCAGAACCTTGGCCAACCTCACCTGCAATATCTCCAGGGATATGGCTTCAACCACCTCCCTGGGGAGCCTATTCCACTGTTCTACCACCCTCAAGGTAAAGAACTTCCTGATATCCAGTCTGAATCTACTCTTCTCTAATGTAAACCCATTACCCCTCATCCTTTCACTTGAGGCCCTTGTAAACAGCCCCTCTCCAGCCTTCCTGGAGCCCCTTCAGGTACTGGAAGGTGGCTATAAGGTCTCCCCGAAGCCTTCTCTGGGCTGAACAACCCCAGCTCCTTCAGCCTGTCCTCCTAGGATGTTTCAGCCCTCTGATCATCTTTGTGGCCTCCTCTGGACCCACTCTATCAGGTCTTCTCCTGTGTTGAGGCCTCCAGATCTGTGACCTTTGCTCACAATGCAGGAGAAATAGCAACACTGTTAATGCACTGATGTGAAAATGATGTGGAGAAGAGTTGTACCTTGCTTTTCTTTTCAAAATAACTTTGATAGCTTTCCTTCCTTCCTTCCTCTCCTTGTGACTGGAACAGAAAGGAACAGACGGAGCAGCAGGCAGCAGCCCGTGTCCACGCGGAGGATGGTGGCTCTGTACGATTATGACCCGAGAGAAAGTTCTCCTAACGTTGATGTTGAGGTACTGCTGGACCTGTTCCCTCTGGTGGCCCTCTCTGGAGCCATGGCATGGCTGGCACTGATCAGAGAAGCACGATTATATACTCACATATAACATAAAGTAGCTCAGAATTACAAACATTGGTCAAGTGTTTATGGGCAGACACATATCACAAGCTTATTACTTCTGCACAAGTATATTGATGGGTTTTGTTTAAATAAAGTACCAGCCTTTGTGGGATTTTGTTGAATAGGCTCAATACATTATACAGTCAGTATATAGCTATGGATATACTTGGTGCAATATATGTGTATACATATGTATAAAACATATATACGGCTGGTTTCACCAACATAAGAGAGGGAAAAACATTACTGGATTTACTATTAATAAAGAAGATGTTTGCTTAACAACCCCTCTCCTCCTACAGGCTGAGATGACATTCTGCACAGGGGACATTATCACTGTCTTTGGTGAAATTGATGAAGATGGATTTTACTATGTAAGTTGGCTTCTGTCTACCACAGCCTGTCAGAGCAACCTTCCCAAGCCTTAGTGATTAAACACCAGCCCAGGGGGAGTTTAGGTTGTAGTTCCAGGTCATTGTGTTGTGGGAATAGCTGTGATTCCGATTTGACAAAAACAAGCACCTGCACAGTCTGTCTGAGAGTAGCTACAGTGGGGATGGTGTCACCACTCCCAGTTTGTACCTGGGAGATGTAGCTCACGCCCAGCCCTGGTAGAGCACTGCTGCTATCAGTTATCCAGCAGTCTCTTCAACTCAACTGATATTATTTTGTCAATGCTCCAGCATTGTTTGCTCAGCTCAACTGTCAAGTTGATAGTATCACTCAACCTGCATCTTACACTCATGTTTCTGGCATGCACAGACCATAGAAAACAGGCTCAGACAACTCTCAGCTTTCTTTAGCAGCTGAGACCCACAGGAATAATTGGCTTGCCTCAGGAACCCCTTTAGGCCATGCAGCCAAGCACCACAGAGGTCTGTGGTGTTGCAGTCCCAAGGACCCATGTCCCCATGTGAATCCAGTCCCTGCTCTCCCCTACCCACACTAGCTCTTGTGATTGTCAAAAGCCTGTAAGCTCTTAGGGTTCTCCTCTTCCTCACTGACTTTGAAATAGTAAAAAATAACTTCCTTACCTTCTCGGAACCTGCATTTGCTTTAGTTAAACAGTGGCTGAAATTGCCATCGTGTTGCAGGGTGAACTGAATGGACAAAAGGGGCTGGTTCCTTCCAACTTCCTCGAAGAAGTGCCTGACGATGTGGAAGTTTATCTGTCCGACGCGCCCCTGCGCTACGCTCACGACACCCCCCTGCGGACAAAAGCCAAGAGGGTAAGCAACCCCTAACAAAAACTTTTTATTTCTCATTCCATTCTGTCTTCTATCTAATTTAGACATTACTTTTAACATTTCTAATCCATTTGCCCATTTAAGATTACCTATCAAATATATAAAATTAAAGAAAAACGACATGACTGAGCCTTCTGCTAGCTCAGTACAGCTAATGAGGAAACTAAATTTACCATTAGATTGCAGTCATTACAGTACCTTCACTTATCATTTGAGTTGAAACAGCTTTTCCCTGAATAGTTAACTTCTAAACCACACTTACTACTTGCAGTATCTCAGTGAAAGCAAAAATTCTTGTGGACAAAAGCCTGGTACAAGTGTTCCTTTGAGTACAAAGTGTAAATGCAGCTGACTGGCAGGGCTCATCTTTTAATCCTTACGACTTCTTATTCCAAGTGGCATTAGTTAATTGCCCAGAGACTTCTCTTTTATGAAAGACTAATCATGTTTAGAGTATCTCATTTTTTGTTTTGTTTCATCACTGCAATACTTTTATATATTATATATTTTATATATATTTTTATTTCTTTGCTCATCTGCTTGGAAACAGAAGAAGAGTGTTCATTTCACACCTTAATAAGGCAATGTAGCCTTCACGTAAGTGAGCAACTGAAGATACCAATAGAGATTTCAATTAAAGCTACCTGGCTATCTAATGCAAGTCTTGAAACTTAATTGTGGGGAGAAAAAAAAATAAGAAATATGTCTCCAAAATCCTTGGCCACAGAACAGGCTGTATCCATTTACTGTATCTGGTCAATCAATGTAGGTATTCTAGGAGACAAATCCTTTAAAAAGGAATCCTTAGAAATAAGTCAATTAGATTTTACTTTATGAAGGTCAAAGTTTGGAACATATTTCTTCATGAGTTAAATGTTTATGTTTACATAGAAAGGAGCGTTTGATGTCTAACTACCCTACAAACAAAAGCTGCATATTGCATTGTTAGCCAACAGGGGATGTGAAAATTCCAAGCTCCAATCTCAAGAGAAAAGCACAACACCCCTACCCCTTAAAGCACACGGACGAAACGCAGCCGACACGTGCGGTAGTTTACAAGGGTATAGTTGGTTCTGAAACTCATTACACTCAAACAAAGCTACCAAGTCTCTGCCTTAAAATGTGTTTTCCATAATCGATTATACCCCACTTTGCCTAAGACCAGGTATTCGACAGGTCTGACAAAATCCTTCCATAAGGTACAATTTCCTTGGATTTTCCTAGAAAGTGCACATTTGAAATGCCAGCAACTGTTTGGTTTACCAATGCAATAAAAGTCTCAGTATGAAACATGCAGCTCACGGAATGAATGCATTAGACTAAATATATGGTATCTTCAGGTGTACGTTGGGGTGCTTTACCAAGTTGTTTTCTTTTTCATTAGAACTAGACCTTGATTTGAAATCAAAGTAGGCTTGAAGCCCCTTTGCTTAACTCGCTGTTGCACAAGCCCGTAACCTGCTAATGTTTTACCTTGACCTACAAGCTACCAGGGGTCCCTAAGGCATGGATAGGAAAATATCATCTTAAGTGATAGTATCACTGTAGTTAGGGTAGGCTGAGTAGAAGTAGTTTTAGCATTTTCATTCAACTGCTTTTGATGACTGAACAAAAATCAGCTGTTTAAAAATATTTAGGAATGCTGTCATCTAACTATGGTACAAGTGTTCACTGCCATTCAGCAACCTCATAGCTGCAGCACACACACCAAGCAGTCAGGGTCTTTAAGCTTTCTTTGATTGTAATTAAGGTTCATTTTAGCTTTTTATTTTTCCTTTTTTTTTTTTTCCTTTTTTTTTTTTTTTAAGCCAGTGTGCCATCTTCTCAAATATGTACATAAAGTTTGCTAGCCAATGTAAAGACATTTAAAAAACATTTAAAAAAGTGATCAAATAGCATTTTAAGTGATTTCTTCTGCAAAGTTTGGCTTCTGTAAATTACTAATCTGTAGTAATTATCACATTTCTTAACTCTATAGTTAAATAGTATCCCTCTTCATTTCTGTACTAGCAGAGTACTGAAATGCAAAACCAGTTTTGTGGCTTTTGTGGCCAGATCTGTGGCAAAACAAGCAGATTTAACACTTTCTTTTAAAAGTATAACAAAACCAGGGCTCTATGGGAGTGTTTTCTCTTGTCTATACTTCTCATAGCTCATGTTTTTCCATAAGCCCATATGGTATTTTAAGCCACAAAGAAGAAAGGAACCACCCCTTTTGTTTAAGTGGGTAATGGGACAAGTGATGTTACCAACTTTCTTGATGATAATAGCTTTCAAGCTTTCAAACATTCAATAAATTATAACAATGTACCTAATAGGTTCCTCCTGAGAATACAGGTACATCCCGGAGAGCACCATCCCCCACAGTTCATCTCCATTCTGGGTCACCTACGTCACCTATGGGTTCTGGTAGTCCCGGGAGAGGCAGGGATATGTCCTCGAAAAAGAAAAAGGGGCTGCTTTCCAAAGGCAAGAAACTGCTGAAAAAGCTTGGTGCAGTGAAATGATTCATGTACTCCTGGACAACTTGTAAAGCTTCCAGTCTGTGTATTTTTTTCTTTTTTTTTTTCTTTTTTTTTTTTTTAACATAAAAACTAGGGCTTTCATGACTATGCAGTACAACTTTATCAAACTTTGGCATTTTTAACTGACATCCATAGAATCATGTGAATTGCTTAATCAGAACAGCAAGGAAAAAAAGCAAGTGGATGTGTTGTTGCAAATACTTTTCCTTTCAAAATAAAAATAAATGTTTGTGGGATTAAGTCTAGAAGAACATGGTTTTATTTGAAGTCAACTCAACACCGGCAACTCCACTGGACAAATCTCAGCCTTTAGTCTCCTTAAACAATAAGTGGGGGGAGGAAAATTCTATTCATTGATTCCTGGTTCAGAGAAATTACCCCCTGCAAGCAAACTTTAACATAAACAAAAATGGTCTTGAAACTCCTAGTTTAATCAGCCTTGATGTTTTGCCTTAGTAATGCACAAGGATTTGTACTGTCTAATAAATATACAGCGTATACTTTGTATGTACTGTGTATTCAGCTGTCCTCATCTTCCCTAAACATGGCCATTTAAGATCAAGTTCTATGTCACTGACTCCATTCAATGTCTGCTGTAACTCCTGGGAGTTTGGAAGTGCTGTGCAAAATGCTTTCTCTTTTTTGCTTCTCTTTTTTTTTTTTTTTATTGTTTTCTTTTGTTACCCCCCTGAACCAAAACCCTTGTACCGATCTGTCAACATTTGAACTCTCAGATACACTCAGTGTAAGTCAGTCAGACTCACCCAGTGTTGACCATACAACTTCCAGTTTTGGAGTTCCTGGTGCACTGTCCTAAATTACCAGGGAAAAAGTAATAAAAAAAGGCAACAAAAAAAAGAACTCCACAACAAACAACTTTTACTCCCCTACTTTTTTTCCTGTGGAGGTACAGTCCTAAGTTAAAAACTATTTTCATAGAGCTGATGTCAGATTCAAGATCAAGTGTATGTCTGAAGTAGAAAATAGTGTTACAGACACAAGCCACAGCCAATAGAAAGGCTGCAACAGGTGATAACTATGAATTGCAATATTGGCATCAAGAAAAACAATCTTCCACATTGATGGCAGTCATTGGCTGTTACTATTTTGTAATTCTTGTCCATTTGTAAATTGTTTTTACTGTTTATACATACTTTTCAGACTGCCTTTCTTTTTGTAATTGATGGAAGGTTTATAAACGAATGCTCAAAGCTTCCCCATTGTGTCTTCAGATAACAATGTAAATTACTGTAAGATACCGTGTGCTAGATGATAACATTTAATTAAAGAAAATAACTGGCCCAAATTTGTGGTAAAGTACTGTGTGGGTGTGTGCATGTGTACAACTGTTGTGTATTCTATTTTATATAAATAAATCATTTGATATTTTGTAGAGTGCAGTATGATTCATGAATCTCCTCTATCAGCTGCTGTTATGGCATCAGCCCTTCCTCACCTCCAGAGGAGCTGGCAGCAGGGTGAGGCCCAGGCCCAGGCAGGGATTATTCAGCACCCAGCAATGGTGGGAGCTCCACCTTCAACCACTGCACCCCCCTGGAAAAGGAAGTGAAAATTCCTGCTCTACCAGCCTCAGCTGACAGAAACCAGAGCAAACACCATGACAGGTCTGAATGATCAGTGACATGGAACTAGGAAAAAATACAAAACAGTAAGTGGCAACCAGGGAAAGTCACTGACTGCTGCATGGCAGCAAAGATCCAAATATTTGCTACAGCCCCTCTGTCTCCTCATTACAAATATCCCATGGAAGGTAGAGGTTGGCACAATTCTCTCAGCCTAGGTAAGAAAAAATGCATGAACACACTAGGAGTTCTAGAGCTGCCTTGTTTTTCAGACCTGGGGGTGGCTACTGAAGTTTATGTAGCATAAAGGCTCATCCAAATGCAAGATGGCACTTTTCCAGAGGGAAAGCAGGATTAGAAAATTAGTCTAGCTCTGTCTCACAGTGCAGGCCCACTGTACGTACACAAGTACAACTAACAACTCAATGAGCAAGAATCAGAACAACAGCTTTATTTAAACCTCTCAAAGATAAGAAACAAGGTTCACAACAAGCTAGTGAAAAAAACAGAACAAATCCAAATTCTTCAGTGTGCACTAGGAGGACTCTGGGCCTGGTAATGCAGAAGTTTGTGATCAGTTCCAGGAACACAACTGTTGGGTTTTTTTCCCCATTAAGCTGCTCCTGCTGAAGAGTCACCAATGAAACTCTCAGAAGTGCAATACAAGCCAAGGCCTAAGCACTTGTAATTGCTCCGAGCTGCACAGCCAAACCAACCATGAGCAGCAATACCATCTATTTTTTCACACATAACCACAGAGCTATTCTTTGAGAAAACCTGCTTTTGTCATTTAATGAGCATGCAGTTAAACAACGTCACTCACTTTGCCCCTGACACTCACTCCTGAAACCCTGGTGTACACAAACCTTCCCCTTCAGCTATGCCAGTCTGAGAACATTCCACTTCCCTCTACTCCTAGCGAGACAAAATAAGCACAATAGAGTTTCTAGCAAATCACTGACAGGGACAAGTATCACAAACCCTTCCCTGGCCTTTGCTGCGCTGTGCAAGCTTCAAACAAAGCCTTGATAACCACCAACAGCTGACAGCCTCTTTTTAAGTCAGGAAATAGTTTAAGAGGCAAAAGTTTGCCCTCATTTTAACAACCAAGAAAAACAAGGAAGAAACAACTGCAGTTGGAAAACAGAGTGTAAAGTGCTAGCTGGAGAAGTCTGGGCTTTGGTCTATATTTTTAGTATACACACAGTATGCTAAAAATAATTGTGTAAGACTTCCCCAAAACATAAAGAACAAGTGATAATCTTTTATGAAGAATCCTAGAAGCACTTTAGTAAAGCAGAAGAACCATACAGTTTTTATAGCAAGCAGACACCTTCTCAAAATGCAGATTGCAGATTTTCCATCTGAAGCTTTTTCCTGCTACAACAATTCAACAAATGCATCTATTCATTATACCAGATACACATCTCCTAAGGAAAAAAAAACCTAAAACACAACACACAAAACCCCAAACAATTCTACGTGGCCTAGAAAGGGACTACACTATTTTTTTCAGTGGGTAACAGCTTCAAAGGTAGAAAAGCTTGTCTGAAAGAAACTGGTCCGGTTCTTTGTGAATATTCTCACCAACGAGGAAAGCCAGTTTATGAGCATACTGGCATGGGGCAGGTACTCTGATAACACCCTGCAGAAGACAAAGAGGAATAAAAGCAAAAAAGAACCAAGTTATTTTCAGTCATTTCAATATGCATGCACTGTAACAGCCCCAGCACTCCAGTGTCTGCATACATCTAAAGTTTCTATTCCACACACAACACATGCTATATAGAAGAAAAGATGCAAAAAACTTCCCAACTTTATTCCCCTCTTCACTCCAAAAAAGCCTCTTGTGCAGATCTACATGTGAAGGTGGGACATGGGAACATCACGTGGAAGATTTATGATTCCTAAACTGAGAAATGTAATTGTGCTGAACTTGGTATGAAGCAGAAACAGCCTCAAAGGAAATGGAGGAGCAACTGATCCATCTCCACTTAAAGAAGGGAGTATTTCTGCAGAGAAGAAATAGTCATTTCACATTTGTTTTTGACATAGAATCTGGGGATACCACTCAAAACAACAAGTGTTTTCTAGGGAAAGAGAGCTCAGAATGTCTAGTTCTCCCCAGCAGGAGGCAAACTGACAGGCTTTTTGGACCTGGATGGGTGTTTTAACAATACTTTTTTCTACGTTCCTGTGGGTTGCTACTGCATAGAGATGTGTAATCTTGGAAGAAAAATACTGTAATTTCCCAGAGGAAACACTTACCGACCAGTTATAGTACATGTGGCAAAGTTTGTAGGTTAAACGTTGCATGTGATCTGGTTTCAGTCTGCTAGTGTCATAAATAACGTTATAATGGGTGGGTGAAGCACAACCATCTCTGGCTGTCTGACTCACAATGAAGAAATCATACCTGCAAGAGAACAAACAAACCCTGAAAGCCTGACACAGAAAGGGCTGGTTTTCTTAGAACAATGCAAATCCACAAACTTATCTGTTTTCTTCAAAGCATTTTATGCAAACAGAGTAAACGCTCATAAAATGAACCCTTACAAAGTCACAGAACAACTCACAATGTCCAAATCTGTCAGTCAGGCCAGTTGGGCAAGCCTGTCAGTAGGCACTCACTTGATACTAAACCAAGAAGTGAAACACACAGGTGCTTTAAGGCCTCTGTAACACCTGCACACTGCAGACCATGAAATATTGCATAATCAATTCATAACATTTAAGCTTGTGCATTACTTCCAGTGACACACCCACCATGAGTTCTTTGCAAAAGGACAGAAGTGTGGCAGGTGTGATTCTGATTCTGCTCAATCCCACAGCACATTTAATATTGGACACACTTTCTTTATGATCAGGTTGCCAACAACAGAAGAAGTGGTACTTCTGTACTAACTTACCATTCTGGTCTGGTAACCTGCAGATCAACAACAGTACCAGGGGGAGGGTTCTGCAGCCCTGTGCCAGACTCTGCAAAGAACCGGGTGTTCAGTCGTTTCTTCACAACTATCACAGTAAGACTTGGACTAAAATAAATGAAAGAGAAAAACAAAACAATCTTGGAAAACTGTACTGAGAGTAGTACAGAAGCACTTTCTCTAGAGCTTCAAATCAAAAGCAATTTCAATTTCAGAGTTACACAAGAAATTAATGCCCTGGAGAAGTCTTCACTAATGCACTGATTTAGATTAAATAGGACTTTGTTCTTAATTTTAGCTTTTTTTGTTTCAGGTGCAACTTTGATACTATTTCTCACCAATCCTGCTTGTAAGTAACTTCACAGGGAGACACAAAATACACCAAAATGGGATCTTCTAATTTTTACTCTCTATCTTTTCACATAAAAAAACACAATGTTTTAACAGTATTTTTGGTGAAGTCATTAACAGAAGCTAAATAGAAGCAAGCTCTTCAATTCCAATTGAATAATACTTGTGGTAAGAAAATAAAAACTTCTCCTACTATATTATACATTGAGTCTCTCATGTCACCTGAATAATCTTCAGAAAAGCAGCTATTTGAGCTCGAGTAAAAATGATTAAGGATGAAATGACAACTGAATCTTCATCCACAACCACTTCCCCTATCCCAGTGTGCATTTCTTTACAGTATAAAAAAAGGGAACTGATGAACACAGACTTACTTGTAGTCTCTACCAATACTCTTCAAGCAAGCCAGAAATTGAGACACTTCACAATCAACCACAGTACTTAGCTGTCCATCCCCTACACCATCACGGTACACAATAATACGAGAGGGCAGACGCCTATTACAACGGGACCAGTCTCTTAGAGCACCTTAAAAACCATTAAGAGCATTAAGCATTAAGAGCTGTTAGATGTAATGACAGGTCATTAAAAACAAAAACAAAAACAAACAAGCAAACAAAAAAACCCCCAAAACTATTTTTATTACTAGAAAAACAGCAGTAAGTCTTGAAAATGGGAATCAGCGTAAGAATGTACACACAATACTATCAATTTCCAGCAATATTTCCAGCTGTATTTCAACCTGTTTTTATCCAAGAGCAACATCTAACAGCCAACATCTGCCCTGGAGGCAGCTGAGGAGATGTGCTTTGAGAAAGCTAAACTGTCATTCCTTAGATCTGGCTCAATGAGAGCAGAAATCCTTCCCGTACTTTGCAAGCAGCTGTTAAGCTCATCCACAAGTTCTTGCCCAGGACACTGAAAAACAGAGCGTGAGAACCACCTGTGAAGAAGGGAAAGAATGACCTTCAGAGCACTGCAGTAATGAAGTTATTTTGAAAATGGCCGTGACCACTATGTCTTTAGGGCTACCGTGGGTCAGGGCAGTGAAGAGTTACTGTGCTAGGAGAGCACTGCCTCTGCAAAGCCCTGGGGTAGACAAATGCCTTAGCACCACGTGCAATTGCCCTCAATCAAAAGCAATTCACACAAGTCAACTCAAAAGGCCTGTGTCACAGTGATGCCCTCTATTCAACCCAACCCTTGCACCACCATTTACCCCCTTTCCTAAGCACTGTGGAAGATGGACAAGGCTATTCCTCAAGGGATGAAGTGGAAAAAGAAATTCCCAACATAGAGTTATTATGTACAGTAAATCAGTTTGGGCACTTTCATGCCAGTCTACCACAGACAAGCTGCTTTTCAGTTAAGGAAGAGATGAAGATTACCTACCTTTTTTTGGCATTCATATCTTACCGTGTCATTGTTTGATTCGTGCTAGCAACAAATCCTGCAACTGACTGCTTTCCAGATGGAGTGTCGTGGTAACAATCAATTCCCACAATCATTAACTGTTCCAGCTTAAAAGGAATCAATCAGGAACATGGATTAGTACACGAAGACAAGCCAAAGCACAAATCATCTCCATCCTACAGTGTAACAAGATAATGATGTAAGCTGTGTGGTTTCAGGACACTTAAGTAAACCACGAGAGCTCAATTCTTAAACATCTTAGACAAAAAAAAATATCTATACAAAGAATACTTAGTTTATTTT